>JAQQZY010000020.1:15795378-15811028 GCA_030068375.1 Ostorhinchus rueppellii | reverse complement strand
CAAAGCAGGTCCACTCACTGTTCATGCACAGGTGGACCTTACAGACCCTGGAGACCACATTGGACCTGAGACTGTTAACTCACTGTCCTCATTGTAACTGTTGCTGTCACTGTCTTGTAAAACATGCAGAAAAAATACCAAAAATAGTCACTTGCCCAATAAAAAGTTTGAACATATTTATTAAAATATTTAACTGAATTTTAAATCAGTATTTCTGTTTTAAGAAAAGGACATTTGATAGGACTTGGCTTAATAATCTAGTTCTGCCAAAACATATACCAAATACAAAACACAGATTTAAAAAGATGACATTGTATTCTCTCACATGAATGAATTCTGTCTCATAACATTTCACACACTTCTAAGCAGCAGGGTGCTCCAAATCCAACAGCTTGTCCAAATTGAGAGTAAATGTGGATGGATGGATGAAGCCAAATCTACAATACCTCTAAAGCATGTATGTTATCATTCTTTTTGTCATCCATCTTGATTCGCTGCCGTATTTCATTGGTACACAGTCATTGCATTCTCTCGCTGCCACGGTCCCTCTGGGAAAAACGGAGAGACAGACGTAGAGACAGACAGACAGACAGATACAGGGTTGAGAGTGGAACAGCTCAGCAGCCGCCCACTGCACCCATACAGATTTATTATTTGTGCAGTCACTCAGGACATTTCACAGCTGTGTTTGCCTTGGACCCTGCTGTGAGTATTAGGTGGCGGGGTCCAGGATTGCAGATGTGATTACCCATTCACAGACCAAGTACCTACCTCTGTCCGCAGACCCTCCCCACCCCACCCCATTTTAACGCATCCTCTGACACTATTAATGAGCGAAATCCCAACAGCTGTTTTACTCAAAGCTGTAATTCCTGCACGATTCAAAGTCAGAGTCTTATTTAAGGTGGTTTTCAACCTAAGGCTATGACAGTTCTCCAATTAGGTTTTCTCCGAGTGAAGTCATCACGAGCACTTTCAGTCTACCGTAACTCTGGGAAAATTTCCAGCTCGTCTCTGCTCGGAAAGATCGACAGGGTTTGGACTCTATGTACACTCCTGCTGGCACTGGATAGACTGTCTTTGTCTGCTCTGTACGGCCTATATGTCGGAGGTATAGCCTATAGCAAATAGGAGCCATACTGTACCGACCGCACAAACCTCACAGTTGGGGGAACCAGGCCTCAGGTTCAGTTGATTTTAGATGAGTTAAAAGGGGGTAGTAGTAAGGAGACACCACCTCTATGTCATTTAGTTAAAAAAAAAAAAAAAAAAAAAAAAAAAAAAAAAAAAAAAAAAAGGAGGTCCAGTCTGGATCAAAAACGGGGCCTGATAATTGATTTTCCATCATTTCATGCGCATTCACACCACAGCACTGCCCAGTACAACCGCAGCCAGCCACAGACAAATGCCAGCCATTTGATATTCATCACTGTCATCACCATTATCAGCTCAAAGCAAATATCATCCCATTTGTAAAACTGTCATCCTCATTTTTCTTCGTTCTGCCTATATCTCACTCCCTCTTCTTTTTCTCACTTCACTCTTAAATAGTCTGTTTGAAAAGCTGCACCATTTGTGTCTCTCCAAATAAAAGCTGACCTTTATTAAAAACATCTTGATCTCTGTTTAATTACCAGAACATACAAACATGGAAGAGTGTGAATAGAAAAATGTTTCCATGTATTTTCCACATTACAAAGCTCCTTCTTTTCTTCGTTTTCCGTCCTTGACCTTTCAGTTCACCGGTGTCTAAAACAGCCTCTTGCACACGTTGGCAGTGTCTTCCCTTGACCCGTTGAAAGAACTCACCCGAACTGATCAATGTAAAATGCAACGAAACAGTTAAGTAAGAAAGCATTATGACCACTTGCTGTAATGGTTTCAGTCATACTCATATTATAAAACCCACTCTATAATGATCCAATTTTGTGCGCTCGCTCACTGAAATAATCTGGGCTGAAAGCAAATGGCCTGAAACTGGTGATTGCCTTTGTCAGAACATTTTCTCATTAAACTCCCAGTATATTAGACAATTACCAGTGTAGTACATCATAGTTGAGGGTAAGGGATAAGACCGAGCAAGGGAAAGACAAAGAAAGAGGCGGCCAGGTGCAATCATATTAAATCAGAAATTTACACTGTTGTCTAACAAACTAACACAAGCTCCTTAGTCTGTGCTGAATCAGATCGTAATTGCACACATTTGAAGTGGTCTCATCATACGACACCACATTTACACCATGGAGTGGGCTGAAAAATGTGGCTAGAAGACTTATTTTTGCAGAAAATTCATGTCTATAAAACACCTATCCATACATCTCATCCACCTTTACACAGTATGGGCTAGGGTGGACCGGGCCGTCATCCCGTAAGGACATATGTAGCAGAATGTTACCTGTTTTGTTACGGTTCACATGTTTCACACTCTGCTGCTTGTTAACTATGTAAATTATGTGTCAGTTCACATGCACGGGCAAAACAAGCACATATGGATCCACTTTTACATGCTAATGAGGTCACATTAAAATAAAGCTGTTACAGATAAATCACACTTACCGGGGGTTTTAATCAGTCTGATTCATAAGGAAATCTTCAACAGTAAAGGTGTAAATCTAGATGAGTGCTACTTATTTCCGCAGTAAATTAGTGTTAAACTATGTTTTCACACATCAATGTAAAGCTTTTAAACTGAGAAAATGCATGATGTAAGTACAGTAGGTCATGTGTGATGGAATATGCATGCATGCATACACACATGCTCATACATATGGAATGCCCATCCAAAGGATGCATGAATGCTCTGGCATGCACAACACAACTTTAATTTGCCACCAATTAAAGTCTGCTTCGACAGTCATGCAAAGTTAATCATATTATCAAACTAGTTTTTACATTTCCTGTTAGAATATTTACAGAAAATTATGAAGATCTGAAAATCAGGACAAGGTTTTAAAACATTTTAATTTCTAATTTGCTGTTATTTTTATAGCATAGCTGAAACTGTTTTAATTATTTTTATTTTTAGACAAGTTGTCATGTTTGTGCGCAAACCATGATCTTGGTCTCATGGCCAGATCTTGCACAGTCAAAAGAAATGTTTAATTACTTCTGTTGTGGAGAACGGGTACAAATCCCACCACATAAGGAGAAAGCATGTGCAAAAGAAGCCCTATAATATTGTCACTAAAAGGTGAAAATAAACTGCTATATCTGGGTTTGTGCTTATCTAATCCTGAGTTTGGGTCAGAATATCAAACACATGCATTTTAAAGTCTGAATTTGTTAGTTTGTGATAATTAGGTTCTATGTTTGGCTCTGTAGAAATAAAACTGAATTGAACTCATCACCAAAACACACACTCAATAAAATAGCACAAAAACTGTAATTCCAAATTGTTTCACTGTTGTGTGTGGTACATGATGTGTCACATTTGTGTCTGAAAAACACACAAAGGCCTCAGCTTCCTACACAAATCAGAAGGAAAAATGTGTTTTCCTTCAACTGAAATAACTTAACCCTTAGTCTGATGTGTTGTATTAGAAATTACACCTTTCCTTTTTCCTCTTATGTGACTTTTTCAATAAATTTGTTTTATATTTTGTCCCGTGTCGTGTTTTCACAGACTAATAACAATGATATGGCTCTCTTGACTCTGCTACTGTAATAAAACAGATTCTTTATCTCACTGGGGCAATGTGGTTAAATAAAGGTTAAATTAAAACAAGGCCAAATGTTGTTATTCACCATCAAGTAACTTCCTACAACCTCCGACAGAGATCTGCATCTTTCCTTGCCATCTGTTTAAAAAAAAGAAAGAGAGTCTGCAATCATCCTCTCAGGATCAAATCAGAAACTGGCTCAAGATGCAAACAGCGAAGGAGACCGTGGCTCCAGCAGAATGTCAGCTCCGCTCACGTCTTTATCTTTTTTTCTACTTTATGTCTTTCTAGACAAGTGGGAGAGGGCCCTGCCTGTGGCGTATGGAAGAAGGAAACGTCCATTCTAATATCCTGTCTGGGGCATATACTCCCTCCGTCAGCCTCACGTCTATCAGTAGATCTGGCTGGATCTGGTGTAGGGAGGATGGAGCCGCACTGATATCTGATGTTCTCTTGTTCTCTCTCTTTGTGCATTCATCATGGCAAGGACATGCAGTGAATTACTAGGAAAAGGACACGCGATTGCATGTGGTTTATGAGGTGTGTGCAAAATAATGACATAGAAATTGGACAAGTATTTAATGAAACTGTGAAATTGTTTGGAAAAGGTTAGTTAACTTAATGATTTGAAACAGAGTCGAAATTTTATGTTGTATTTATTTCACTGCCACAGCTATAAAATAATCACACTTTTGATTTTACAACTGTAAAACAAAAGAGGATATATGATGCGTACTATATAGCCTGCAGCACTGGCATAGCACATGCAGCTCATTATAATAACATTTAATTTCTTACTCATGTATTTACATTTTGCTATTCATTAACGTCTTATACAAAACGCTGCAACATTTCAAACAACTTGTTATCGTAAGAGAAAAGATTTTGGCAGTGTGTTTTGTTAGTCTGTGAAGTTAACTGCAAAAGCTCTAAATCTGTGGGTAATCTCTCAGCGTTCTGGAAATGTATGCACTGACACCACTAACAAAACACAGAATAACTCATTTGTCTCAAGGTCTCAGCACAGTGAATAATTGTAAAACCATTATTTGCTCACTTTTACCAGAGTCCTGCTACTGGCATACAGTAATAACCACTAAAGCAATATTGACTCAGAATGCCAGTGAGAAAATAGCACACATCCCATTTGTACATCCATTTTGGCCTAAAAAGAAACTAATTTATTAAAGAGGTGTGGTGGCCAGCTCTCTAAAAAGCATTATCATTTAGTCATCAAGACCGTACAATTTTGTGGAAAAGGACAAGGACGGTGCATTATCTGTTTTAGCTGTGACATAAACTCACACATGCACAACTGAGGGAGATAGGAAAAAGAAAAAAAGGGAATAAAGACACCAGTTGAGATGAACAGGGGGAAGTGAGGAAAAGGAAACAGAAGCTGAAAAAAAAAAAAAAGAAACAAAACGGCAACTCCACATCTGCCAGAACCTCCTTCATGGCACCTCTCCATCTCGCCTCGCTTGACCTTCTCTTAAAGTACAGGCTGTGAGGTTTTTCTCATTTTAAAAATAGTGCTTGCTAAATTCTACACTTCACTGAATTATTTTGACAGTGAAGGAGCTTTTTTCTTTCTCTTTCCTGCTAACACTTGCACTTTTACCTCGCCGTTCTTCGCAAGTTGTACAGACAAAGTGGCAGAAATGTGCCCAAAGGTGTGTACCAGCCACCTATGTTTACCCACACTGCTCTTGTGTGTGTGTAGAGTTTGACTGTGGCTAAATAAATCCCCCATCATGCAAAAGTCAGCATCAGCGAGTACAAAGATTCCACTCTGTTTTATTGTTCCAGTGAAAACACACATAAAGGATACTCTTAGAAAAGGTGCGAAATATTTATTTTCACACATCTTCTTTTCAGATAATACTTAACAATAGACAAACAAATAAATAAATATACAAAGAAACTGTCCAGCTGGAGAGTAGTGACATGGTGTAAAAATAGCTGAATGTAAGAGCAGGGTTGTAGTGGCTTTTTATTGTGCAAAATTATATTTTAGAAAAACAAAAGCACCAGTAACCATCGCTTTCTTTATACGACAGAATCTCTGCTGTACATATATGTATATAAAAGCATTCATAGTGTATAATTATTCAAACTAAAGAATAAAAAAATGCTACATCCATTTAAAGAGCTTTTAGATGTAACTGGGAGTAAGAGGAGACTTTTTACATTTGGTTAATATCAAATTTTATTAAATTTCTCATTTTAAAGCAAAGATCAATCTACATCAGAGTCAGCCTGTCAGCACTTTGTTATGAAAGTTTCTGTTAAAATGAAAACGAGAGATGATGAATCTAACAGAAGCATATGATTACAGAATGATCGCATCCACTATCCTTTTTGCTCTGGAAAATGTCACAGTTCGGCCTGATTTATTCCTGTAAGTAGCATATGTTTATTATTATACTAATGTTATATCCAATTCAGTTCTGTTCCATTAATATAGCCTCATATCAGAGATTTATAATGGGTACAACAGAGGAACACCCCTGCAATAAACTCCTTTAATATGAAAAAATTGCAGACTGCACTGTTGTCACAGCACTGAACAAGTTTTAGCAGGATGGGTTGCACGTACGTTATTTTCCTATTCCCTTTTATTTACCCTGTATTTATGCATCCTTAGAGTTTTTACTTTTATTTTATACTAGTTTTAAACTTTTTTTTTTTTTTTTGAAGGGTTTCTAACTTCCTTTTATACCTCTATTTTAGTCTTGGCACTAGCCCAGATGTTTTTGCCTGACTTTATTCTCATGTTTATTTTTTAATCTTTTATCTTTTAAGTCCTGATTAGTGGAACCCAGGGTATTTTAATCATGTACAGACAGTTCATGTTGTTATATTATTGTACGCTAAGTGTGTATAGGATGAACCCACCTGTCTGCAAAACAAATCTACCTATGGGTATAAATAAAGTAACCTGAACCTGAACCTGTTACAGAGAACATACATTAAATGAGTAATAACAAAAAAAAACCAAAAAAAAAAAACCAGATAACAGTGAGTTGTGGTTGTTTTAACTGCTGCACACACTATAAAAATCACCTCTCTGACACTGACAGTCATCTACAATATAGAAAACAGATCCTAATATGGTAAAGCAAAAGCATTCCATCAAATACTGACAGTACTCGTCATATATTTGTCTATTTCCATGTTCCCAAAAGTAGCATTTGTTGATGTTACAGGCCAGAGCTGATATGCTTTATGATTTTCATTTTCTGCATCTGACGCTCTTATGAACGGAAGAATAGGTGGAAACATGCTTTGAACTGTGGCCTTTCCATGTACTTTCTTGTCACCAACAGTGCTGAAGAAGGTGGGTGGGTAAGATGTTTCTGCGTGGGCCCCCCGATACAAAAAAACCAAAACAAAAAGAGAGACCCAATCACCAGCATGAGGTGCAAAGTGCAGCTGCCCTGCTAATGAGATTTTAAAATGGGCCATAATACCCCCTTAAACGGCCCCTACATGGAGAATTATATGGTTCGTGTTTTGATTTATTCAAAGAGGGAGGGGGGTTCGGCATATGTCTGTGTGCATCTGTGTGTTTGTGTGTGTCTCTTATTAGACAACAAAGCCTGCAGCTAGGTTGACTGTCAGGGATCTGTATGATTAGAAGACCTTCACCTACCAAAACAGGTCACACTGAAAAGAAAGTAGAAGAACTACACGCATTTAAGCATTATCCTTAGTATATTAAAAGAAATAAAACACACTGACTGATTGTAAAGCACCTTTTACCGTGATGATGGAAGCTGTAGAGTCTCATCATTTCTTGTGTATTTCTAAAGCATGGATATCTCCTTTTGTAATACAAGACATTAAGTACTAATCAAAACATTAAACGCTGCTAAAATCAACATGTAAAGCAAACACATAACAGCTTCACCCATGCAGAACATGCCTCTCTGTGCATATTTCCAATATCAACAGAATCCCAGTCCTCACTTACTTGGTTCAGTGCTTTTGCAAGTGAGCTGCACACGGCGCTAATTGCAGAGATAATGTTTTAAATATACTGACTGTGTACTTATGGGGGAATGCACAATCCAAGTTAGAAGTAATAAGTACTGCATTTTGGTCAAATAAGAAGTAAAATTTAAAAAAAAAAAAGACAAAGGAAAAGAAAAAGAGCCAGATAATAAGAAAAGAAGGAAGTTTATCTCTTGATTGGGCTGCTTTGTTAACATGCTGAGAGGATGTGGTTATTTGGGGATTGAACAAGGACAGCCAGCTGAGAGAGAAAAGATAGGCTGATAAAGAAAGAAGGGAAGAAAGAAACAGAGAGAGGGAGAGAAAATTTGTTAGTGACAAAACTGAATATGTAACAACCTTTTTGTGTGGTACTCCATGAGTCTGTGTACGTGTGTGTGTACTTGCATGTGTGAGTGTGGGTGTACACAAGTACCAGTGATAAGATCCACTTGCTCTCATTCAGAGGGGCGACCAGCTGTGAGGATGAGTACGAGCGTGTGCATTTTGCGCGTTGGTGTGTTTGTCTTTGCCAGTGTGCAAATGCATGCGCGTAAGTTTGTGTCTGCAAATGTATCTTAATGCGTCAGTGTGCGCATCAGACAAGAACCGACTGTATCTGGCCACTGAAATGGGACTTTGTCAGAGTGTGTGTAGTCCAAGTGTGTTTGAGAGAGAGACAGAGACGGACAGTTACGGGCCTGTCTGAAGCCATCTTTTGTATGAGCTATGTATGCTCTTTGTGGGGGGAAATTGAAAAACATTAGCATGATAAAGGCAGGCTAGGGCTGCCTCGCTGATCATGTGACACATTACTGAAAAAGCGCATAGATAGAAAATGACAGCTAGCTCATTCACGCACACAGAAACCAATGGGTGTGCCAATAATATCTGGGAGAGGCAGCATTCATGGCATTCAGCGCACAAACGGCATCAGTTCACCACAAAAAACTGCGTACCAAACAACACTCGTTACTTGTCATTTTTTGGGTGGGGGTGTTGTAAATACACAAACTACTGTACTGTGTTCCCCTCTTTGATCTCTCCTGTCTTTCTGTAATTTGTGTATGTGTATGCATGCCTGTGTGTGTGTGTGTGTGTGTGTGTGTGTGTGTGTGTGTGTGTGTGTGTGTGGTTTCTGTGTGTGTGTGTGGGAGCGTACAGGCATCCGTGGGCCTCTCTAATTAGAGAGTACGACTGGGCCAAGCTCTTGTTTTTAAGATCCCATTTCAAAGTGGGAGACATAGAGGGCTTATTTTTGGGCCTGGAACGTGTTGGTTTATCCACAATCCTTACTCGCTGACGATGCCTGACAATCAACAAAACAGGTCGACGAAAAAACGCACAAGTGGGGGTGATTCGTAAGCCGTATCGCTAGATGATGGCGTTTGCGTTTAAAGGTCTATGCTCTCATCTGTCACCGAGTGATTTTTAAAATGCTGACAGTAACTGATTTAGTGTGACAGCTGCACGGGGCTTTATTTAATGAAGTGATGATTTAAAGGGGAAATATGGAACCGTTGTATTCTGAGCCCAACATCGCCCCCTTGTGGAGCCTGGGTAAACTGCACTGACAGCTCATTAATACCATCATTCATTCAGACGTGTCAGGCCTGTTTCAAAATTAGGTCAACTGAGATGAGATTTGAACAGTAATTTGATGCAGCCCTCAAATTGTTGCGGTACGTTACTCTCTGTCTTGATGCTTCCGTGTAATTGGACTGTATGTGTTTGGATGTATGTGCTTTAATGAACACGACTGCTGCCTTTTTTTACCACCAATACGTCCCTTTCCTTTGTTTCTGCTGACATCACAGTCAGTTTTCTACGTCAATGTACAACCTTAAGAGCATAGTTTCATCAGATCTGTGTGAACTCAAAGGAAATCCGATGATACTTATCTTTTTAAAAAATTTTTTATCTTATATCGACTCATCAAATGGAGTGTGGGTGTCGGCACAGGAACCCATCATCTATTTATTTAATTTATTTTCCGACAGTGACACACCCACATTTTATGGCATTATAAACACCAAACTAAACATTAGTAGAATGGCACAACGCCTGTAGACCTCTTTTATAGGCATGCAATTGTGACTGTAACTGTTTTAAGAGATCATTTAAGGTTTCCATGCGCAAGGAACTGAACCTGCACTGAGTCATTCACAGGAAACCATCACTTCCAACAGTACAATCATCTAAAGCCTGATGGAGTTGTAGTATTGAGCGAAGGAGGCAGCTTTGGATTCATTTAATGACTTTGTTTCTGTTCTCGTCATCAGTGGACATGTCCAGTGAGAGGTTATGCGCTGAAGATGAAACCAGTCCAACACAAGGGCGTTTCCTTTGGCCTGGTGGAAGCTATTAAAGGGGAAGATGCTGTCCTCTAGTGACAAATTTAATCATAGCAGCTTGCCTTTCCGTGTCCAAGGTCTGCGGCCTACAGGGAAAAAAAAAAAATTGGATAATTTTTCAGGTTGCTATGAATCATGGCTTAGCAAGCAAAGGTCTTAGGATGACTCATAATTTTGATAGCAAGACATAATGTGCTTTTCTTAGAAGTAAGTTATCAGAGGAGTCATATATTTTTTAAAATTCTAATAAGGTTTTATTACTGAAGTATAGTAATAGCTTCTCTGGTGAAGTGCCCAAAAGCAGAAGAACATATAAAAGTGGAAAGAAGTCTGTTAATCATTCCTGTGGGAATTTGGAACTAAATATAAGACAAGAGAAACAGAAAAATAATAGAGGGGATGAGTGATTTAAGTGCTGAGATTCTGTACTGGATAATTCATTGGGCCTTGGGGGTCCAGCCAAGCAGCGCGCTATTTTTTTCCCTTAAAATTTCCGACGCCATAACCGTTCAAGAACAAGAACATTAGAATGATACAACTGTCAGAATACAGTCCACCTTGTGTATGAAACACTCCTGCCCCTCAATATTACTCTGCTTCTGTCATTTCAATGGAATATCTTTAATAATTAAATACTAAAATCAAAGCTAATATGCACATATTTTAGCCACTGGTGCATTTTCTTGTTTATGCGTCCCCTTAGATGGTGAGCTGAGGGGCCAAGTTAATTTCAGGCGCTGATAACAGGCTAATTAGCCCTAGTAATTACATTTAAAAAAAAAAAAAAAAAAAAGTATTTTAACATCCAACAGTATCCCCTTGGAATAATTTCTGCCTTTGTACAAGTATTGGGTAATGAAAAGTAACCACTGGAGTAATGACAAAAGGCAAAGGTCATCAACTATGAGGTACAACACTCTTAATAATGAATAACATCAATTTCATTTGCTACGTCTTATTTATTAAAGAAAGATCCACAACCATCATATAATATTCCCCATTTGTGACGTGACAGAATTTGCAACATACAGAAATGTTTATACTGATCTTGTTTTTTTGGACAATCCTATTTGAGGCTTTTTATTGTCATGTTTTGAAACTATGGTCTATACAGCTTTAACCCTTTAAACCCCAAGCCTTAAATGGTCTGCATGGACTTTTTTTTTCTTATTTTGACAATAAAAATGTTAGAAATAAATAAATAAAATAATGCAAAATAAAATATAAAAATATGTTGTGAATGAGCCTATTTGCCCAGAGCACTTTTTCCCTTCAGATCTTTCCAAATTAGCATTTATAGTTTACTACATGCTATGATTCTGCTAAAATGTATTTTTCCTCCAGCTTCTAATACAGGCATGAGTGAAATTGATTGAAAAATTGAAATTTGTATAATGACCCAATATAACCTATGTAGCGCAATGTCTCAAGTTTCAGAAACCAGTGAGATTTTTCCAAATGCACAAACAGTGAAAGAGTTACAGCTATCCAACCTGCATATGCACAGTATGTGTCAGCAATGACACGTCAGGTTTTAAAGAGTTAATTTACCACCTAACTTTATCACATCTATTTCTACATATCCATATACTGGTTTGGATACACATTTATTCAAATGAATTGCAACATTTATAAATTATTGCATCATGGGCTGTTTTCCATGGACAGAAATACAACTTGGAGAGAGAAATGTTTAACAGCAGGATAACAGGAGGGGTAACAGATGGAAGGCTCTCAGGTTTGAGACAACGTCCATACTTTGATCACGCTTGGAGACAATCTGCAACTTTTACTCCTGATGTGCACAGTTAAGGTTTTTCTCCTTCGTTGCTCTTTAATAAGTGCAATATAGTGTCTAAAATTCAGCATTTGAGGTTTGGACAGCAGCCATATATCTTGTTGAAGTATTGCTGAAAAAGACCCTGAACATGCTCACTGCTCACTCACTGAAAGGAATAAGAACAAAGTGCCTAAAAATAAAGATAAAAGTAAAAAATACTGTGCTTCAGCAAAATAAATATACCTCGCTGTTGCTGTAATATCTCCTCCCGTACCGATCTCTCCACCCACCAGCCATCAGCCAGCCATTGTCTTTGATAAGTGGGGGCGGGGGGAGACAGATGAGAACCAGGGCACGCCACGCCACTTCACCTTCCCTCTCCTTCAGCCTGACAGGACCTGAATTACAGTAAATGATAGCGCTCCCCGGCCACAAAGCGATTTGACCTGCCACCGTCTCTCTCCCTGCTCTCACATCAACCCCACCCCCGCCCCTTAATGGGTTCCCAAAGGGTGGCCGAGCTCCCTCAGGACCCCGCTGGCAGACAAGAACAGGCTCTTTGGGGAAAAAGAGGGATGGTGGTGAGAGGATTGAGAAGTGGTGAGAGGAAACCGGCGTCAGCTGCACTGAAGAGCAACAACTACAGCAGGGGGATTTTCAGGACAACAATATTCAACTTCAAACTGATCCTAATAGAGGCCATGAAAACTGCAAATACCATGAATATATTAGGATCATCAGTAGTGTCCTTATCTCCTCCCTGCCCAAATGTATTTACAATTACACAAAAATAGATATTATTTGTGTTTTTACTGTCAAGAAGATGCTGAATTAAGTACAGATAGTTAACCCTTTATAGGGCACTCACTGAAATACCTTAGTGTGTTATTAGACATCATCATCATCATCCACCTCCTCCTGCCCAAAAACATCTGAGCAGCACTTACTCAAAAGTAAACTCATGCAATAAAACAACTGTTATAAGGTCATAAACTGACAAAAAATCCCTCACATTCACTATTTACAGCTTCAAAATTTCCATAAAATCACTCTCAATCACTGTTATAGTGTTTCTAAAAAAAACAACAACATGCCTCCAGATCTCACTGAGGCATAGGATTGGCCCCATATTTAATGTTTGAGGAAATTACCAAAATTAGTCACTTGCCCGATAAAAGGTTAATCTGAATACAACATATATAATAGCTATGAAGCAAATTAGCAACATTACACATAATTGATGTTATAATAATTAAACTAATATTGATCAGTTGCTCCAGTCGATAATCCAAACGAAATGAAGTGATTGAAAAATTTGTAGAAAATCATGAAATTATTCAAACTGTTACTGAAACGTGGCGTTGAATCTGATCCATGACCAGTGGAATATTGAGGCAAATTTGTGACAGTAGCCTACAAATTACACCACATATCATCACCCTATTAAAATAATTGCCGAAGTCATTTTGGCATGTTCAAAAAAGTCATTTAATTCTCTCATGTTCCATGTTTGACTGACCTTGTTGTTTGTATATCAATAGGCATCTGTTGTTATAACTGTTTTGATTAAAATTGTGAGTAAATATCATATATTCAACAAAGGGTTCAGTTTTTTGTGTTTCCTGAAAAATCTGAAAACATGACTTAGGTGATTATTTTATGAAGGCGTCAATATGCAAAGCGCTATCATTTCTTAAGTAAATTCCACATGTAATGGAAAGGCGTCATTTATTGTGAAGCAAACAAGGAACATGAAACTTATATTCCATGTAAACATGAGGATGAGGGTGAGCAGCTGCCGACTGATGTTTTTATGGGCCCCTTGATATTTTTTTAATCACACCTGCATTTATTTTTGCATCACCTCATGACCCCTTTTTTATTACCGCAAATCTGCGTTTAATCATGTTCCAAATAAAAACGGTTGGATCGGATGAGGACATGAACGTAAAAACACATTCCACGGTCCACGGAGCCACTGACCTGCAAACGACCCACTGCTTAAGGTCAACATTGTCACCTTTCTCATTTGTTGTCTTTTGTGTGTGCGTTCTTTGTTTGCATCCTGCTTCGATTTAGGAGGATACATTTGGATGCAAGCATTTTAGGTGACCTTTTTAAATAATAATAATGATAAGTGTAATTCTATGATTTTTTTATTCAAAAGATGTAATTACAGTACATGTTGGATATAGAAAAAGATAATATTACCAGAAATATTCATGTGAAATGACTTTTTATGTCATAAATTTAACAAAATGAATTAATACACAATTGTGGAATGCGTGCCAAAGTGTGGGCACCCTACACATGGAGTACTTACTAAGACCCCCCGTGGCAAATATCACAGCATGCAAACACTTCTTGCAGCCAGTCTTTTAGTTTTCTTATATTGGATTTGATCCCATTCTTCCTCACAAAAGATGTCTCCTTCTGAAATTGTCTTGGCACTGTCTTGCAGACAAAGCTCATCTAATATCTATCCACAGATTTTTAATGATGTTAAAGTCTTTGGACTGTGAGGACCATTACAAAACCTTCAGATTGTGTTTCTTGAGGTGGTCCATGGTGAATGAAGATATGTTTTAGTGTAGGGTCCTTTCTCTCATAAGCTTCACCTTTCCTAAAGTGGGATTTTTCCTTTCAGAATTTGCTGGTATTTAACAGAATTCCTCTATTTGTAATGTTTTCTCTGCTCCTAACTGTGACACAAGCCTAAAGCGTGATGTATCCACTCATGTTTAACAAGTGGCAAGATGAAATTAAAGGCTTTTTTTTTAGAATATGAAACATGCATGTACTGATTATGGCCTACAGACTCTTCCGTGAAATTCTTCTTCATGCAAGTATCACTGCACAAAGAAACGGTGCATGAACAAGCTACATCTTTCTGCAGGTTTTTTGCTGTCAAATTAGGGTTTTGCCAGTCTGAGCAGCTTATAAACAATTCTCTTTTCTTTTCTTGCTCTTCCAGAGCTCATCTTGCCTTCCACATTTCCCCTAAAATGCCATGTCTTAATTATGTTTTGCACTATGGTAACTGTTTGCAGGAAATGCTCCACAACCTTCTTGTAGCCTGTCCCTACATTGTGGGAATCAACAGCTTTCATTTTTTGGGTTTTAACAGAGGAACCTGAAGTTGCTGAGCACTTGTGCAAGGTTTTAAAATATCAGAGTATTTAATAGCTTATGCTGCTGGTAATATTGTCCTTCTTGTTACAAGTCAATAAGCTGTCACATTAACCCCTTGATGCATAGTGGTCACTACAGTGGAGACCTATTCTGCAGCTGTTTTCTTCTATATTCATGGGTTTTGTTGTTTTAGTTCCATATCAGCCAACACAGTGGACGCTCATGCATGATCTCATACACTGTCATTCATACCATTACTGTAACTTTGCTGTCAGAAGAAGTAGAGAAAGAAGTAGACGTTCTTTATTGTCACTATACAAGTACAGTGAGATGTATAAAACAGCCCACAGATGCACAAACAGTACAGTAGTAAATAAAATAAAATACAAGTGAAATAAGCAATATATACAATACACAATTCTAATGTAAAACCATATACACAATCTCCAAAACAATATACTATATATAAGTCAGTATGTAGAGGTAAGGCTGTTCTAGATTAACCTGATCTACAGTAACATGTTTGAGTGTAAATCAAGTGCTAGTTGCTTTTAGACTGTAATTGACAGTTTTGTTTTGTTTTTTTGCATATTATCTCCATAAAGTGAAACATAACTAGTATGAGAGTAGAAGTAGAGTCTGTAAAAATGACAGAAAACATCAGATTAGCTGCATTAAAATATTCAAGTATATCACTTTCTGATATTGTTTCAAAAATTAAACACATGG
>JAQQZY010000020.1:15744522-15765322 GCA_030068375.1 Ostorhinchus rueppellii | reverse complement strand
TGTGTGTGTGTGTGTGTGTGTGTGTGTGTGTGTGTGTGTGTGTGTGTGTGTGTGTGTGTGTGAGAGAGAGAGAGAGAATAGCACTGCTGTAGTGACTGTCTTTGCACAAGCGTGTGTAAACATTATTTGTGGTTGTGTGCGTCCTGTGTATGCACACCTGCTGTGTATATTAGCATTTTTGCATGTTAACATATGTGGCCCCTTTTGTGTGTATGAGCACATGCGTGTGTGGGACAGTACCAACATGTAAACAAGACGGTGATGCCGGATAAGAACAAGTGACATTCCTGATGACAAACGGCTGATAATGTCTTGGGATGGGGTGGTGCGTGGGGTCTGTGAGGAAGTGTATTGATTAGCCTTATTACCCAAAGCATCCGTCTTGGGAATGAGCGTGGGGAGGAAGGAGGGGTGGGAAATTAGCCCGGCTCCACCTCCGTTGACGGACTGATTGCTCTGGGGGCCCTGAGGAGAACAAATGGCCCTTGCCTGTCTACACACACAATCCAACATTTCCTTTCCTTTCTCATTTTCTGAACAGTCATGCACCCTTCTGTATACACTGTTACCCATAAAGTTGGAATAATTTAGTTTTCAGACACATTATTTTTAATTCACTGTATACACATCAGTCATCACCTTTGACCAGGAGCAATTATAACATTTTACATGCACACTTTAACAAGAATAAATGACATTGTCACAATAATTTCATTGTCCTGACTAGTAACGGCTGCCAGTGGAAACACAACTGTGCCGGTCCGACAAGTGGGTAGAGTCGTGTCGAGCCGAAGTGTGCTGAGTAGGGCCGCATAGGGTTTGCTGTGGAAAAGCGTCATAATTGTATACATCAGGTTTTTCAAGAAAAAAATATTACACTGATCATGTAGAGAGCTTCAAAACTCATGTATCAAATGTGATACATTTGGCGTTATAGGGTTAAACACACAACGATTATATCTTCACACCTACAGTATGCAAATACTGCAATTTTGTTCCGATTTTGCTCTATCAGCCAGTCTTTCAAAGTACTAAATGCTGCTATAAATCATTAGAGCATCAGGTGAAACACCCAACATGAAGTGCTGCACCTGCACTACAAACCAGCACAAGCACAGCGCTCTATCTACAAAAAAGAATCAGCAAGCCTAGATGTCACCACTGGTGCATCATGTTCAATCACAAAGTACAACGGTCTCATCAATTTCTAATCAACAGTAATTTGCTCTATGTAAATGATGTAGTACGATCGGTTTAGTCTGTTTCCCCATATGCCTCTCCATACTACCCTCCAATTTCTGTGTTAATCACATTTCACTCTAATGATCTACTTTCCTGAGCATATTGATGAAACCACTGCAATTACTTAGCTCAATATTTCCCACATTAGTCGGCCTTAGAAGTGTTTCACACGTCCATTTATCTGCATGGGTTTTTAAGCAGCGTAAAATCAGCTTCAAAGTGCATTCATATTTTATTCTATTGAGATATTGCTTGGCTGATGGGCTGCCGGTAATTCATAACCCTAAGTAGGCATAATAGCCAGATGAGCATGGACTTTCCTGATAGGAAAGCTGTTTCCAGTGGAAGGGGTTTCTCTGTCTCTGCTGAGCTAAAAGACTAATCCATTCAATTACTAGTTTCCCTGTCAAGCTGATATGAAATATGGTGGTTGTTTTCCTACAGACAGAGGGAAGATGATGAAAAGCTTTTTTTCTTCTTTTTACTTTTGAAGATATTTTTACAGATTCTGCATTATCACTTCTTGTTTGCGATTGGACGGTGAAAATTACTTCTGTGAACTGCTGAGTTCTGTGATGCTCAGGTCTGTTTGGGTCGCCATAGGTGTGCCCATCTTAGAGCTGTAAAAATGAGGTCACATTTTTCTGCTGTTTCACCAAATTTCCCCAGAGGTCAGGACAAGAAGATCTGAAGCCATGCAACCTCTGTTTTCGCTCCTAGGAAACAGCCTTCCATCTTGTTTTATATAAAATCTTAAAAATATAGTTAGCCTTTACTTCAGAAACCACTTTTCAGGGCATTTTTCTGCTTGTATTCTGTAATTTCTTCCCATGACTTCACTTTGCACTGAAATAATAGGGAATGCACTTCAGACACCAATTAAGTTCATCAACTTCCAACGTAAAAAGAGGTAATTCAAAGCTCAAGTCCTTCTCCACTTTACTGGTGGTAAAAATCATTATGTTTTCCTCTGTTTTCTGATTGCATTATTGTCGGTTAAGAAAAGCCCCTGCTTCATTAAGGTGCTCTACTTGCAGGGAGGGGGAGTGCTGCTGTGTTAGTGGGATCAATCAATAGCCATCTTCCCCTCGCCTTACTGTAAATGTGCTAAAGTATTTATGAATTAATTGACTTCCGTCGTCCAAATAAGAGAAACCACCGCTGTATTGTAGAGTATGGTCTGGAGGTCACAGGCAATAAAATGGTAATAAATAGAAAGAGCCTTTTCTTAGTGACAGTGGAGGTGGTGGTTGGTAGAGCTCGAGTGTTAATAAAGTGACAATTAGATGTTAAGCATATTAATGTAGGTTCTTTTTTTAACACATAGTTATAACATAGTTAACCCTATAACGCCAAAAGTATCATATTTGATACATGAGTTTTGAAGCCTTCTAAATGATCAGTGTGATTTTTTTTTTTTTCTTGGAAAACCTGAAGTATACAATTAGATACATACAATACACAGATAATCCACCAGGGAGGAAGAATTCATTCACCAGAGGCCTTTCCAGTAATACCACAAGACTGTCATTGATGAGGAAGGAGGCAGAACTTTGCCAATTTTGAAAAGGAATTACCAATTTGTTAGACATGTTTGTGTTATATTATGTTTTTTTGTTTGTTTGTTTTGAGCATTGAGGCCCAATGTACCAAATATGATACAAAATTGAAACTCATACAAGGAATTGATATCTTAAAAAAGGGGGTTGTTCAGAAGGCCCAATAAAGGCTCCAGTTTCAAAGAAGTGGAATTTTCTGTCAATGATTTAATGGTTCATGTTTCACAGGGTTAAAGTGTTAAGAATTGACCCAGAAATTTCAGCAGATATGTGATCCTTATGGGCTATATTATAGGTTTTTTACAGTTTTATGTTAGAATTCTACCACTGATTTCAAAATTGTCTGATCTGACAAAGCCATATTTTCAAACTGGTGCATTATTAACCTATAAACACCCAAACGTCCCCCAGAGCCAAAAATCATTCACTGATATAAAATATGTAATATCTCTTGATCCATTAATACTATCAGTGCATGTAAATTGGTGCTAAATGTAGTTTGTCATCTTTTCTTGGTTATTGATATGACCCATTTGGACGTTCAGAGGCTCCGTAGTGAACATGGAAACAGCCTCATATTCCAAAACATTGATTCACCAGTAAAACCCATGGAGTTGGATCAATCACAGTGGATGGAGACAATTAGTTTTTGTTCAGCTAATGATATATTTTGCAAAATAAATGATTTCATCATTTTTCTCTGTTTTAGAAGAATAACCCCAAACTTTAATCTGAACTTTTATGAATATCTACACAATCAGCACATTAAATATCGAAAAATACCAAATTTTTACTTAAAAAAGCAAAATACAGAGCATAAAATTAGAATAGATGGTGATAAATCACTGAAGAAAAGTTGCAAATAGAAAACAAAATCACGCAGGAAAAGCAGCACTGGGTCTTTATGGGTTAAAATAAAATTGAACATCTGTGTCTAATTATTTTTCTGTGTGTATACATGCAAATTTTATTAGTCTAAACTGTGCACAAAGGTTGCATTTCTCATTAAATGGTGAGGTGTCATGCTCCATGAATCTGCTGATGGTAAAGCTTGGTGATTTTGTGGATGGATTGGTTTGTGTCATACAAATCCATTGAGTTTTGGTGAAGGTCAGTCCCATTGTGGCCAAGACTGTAATAACCATGGTGACAGATTGGGACTGAGGAGGAGGCGGTACCTTAATGTCAGTATCGCTCCATAGCCTGTATCACTGAGGTGTGCTATGGAATTAAGGTTACACATTGTAAGTCTAATGTTTTGAATAGACGGGGGGGTTGCATCTATTGGGCTCCACCGACAGGAGAAGAAGCTAAAAGACAGTCAACCCAGTGTCTCAGAAATGATATTTCTATAAATCCAGTTATATCTTGTTAGAAGTAATGTCACCTACTATTTTTCCCCAAGCGTAATCAGTAGCTTGGTTTTGTTTGATTTTGGATCATCATGTCCCATAGAGTCAGTCATGAATGATTATTTTTTCATAATAAATTACAGATATTAATGACATTAGCAATTATTAAAACTAAGAACTACTGTTAGATGTAGATGTGGAAGATGGATAACTTGTAATATAGGATGAAATAAACTATGGAAAAGGGGCGGGACTTAGCTGTAGTAGAAGTATATAGAGGGTATGCATGTGACATCACAGCTAGCAGAAGTCGCCGCCCACTGAATGGCAAAAAGACGGAGATGAATAGTGGCTTTGGCTTGAATACTGTAAAAACTTTAGAACAGTCTAAAACATGGGGAAGAGCTGTTGTGCCATTGACTGCACAAATAGGTTTAAAGAGCACGCGTAACTATCTTTTTACCAACTTTCTAATGCTAAAGACAGAAGAAGCAGATGGATCGCTGCAGTTCATTGAAATAATTGGAATCAAAGCAACAAAACCTGGATTTGTGGTTGGCATTTGGTGTCTGGTAACGTTAATTTATGCTGTATTCTTGGGTAAAATCATACCTTTAATTACATATGGTTTTGGCTAACATTACTTCTTAGTAAAGCTCTTAATGTTAGCATCTGTCATTTAGTTCTATTTTATGTTCTATTTTTTTTTTAAAACCACTGACATGGTAGTGAAGTACATAGTGTGTCGTCACACATCCTCACCCCTGACATAACGGCAAACATCACTGCTGCTGCATGTGAACACGTCTGTCCTAGTCCTGTCGTACATGTGCAATAAGCAGTCCCTGTCTTCTGCAGTCCAAGGTTTCAAAGGAGGCTCATTCATTCTCTGACTATGTCTGACCTGTACCATTAGTGAATAGCAGCGTTAGCTACTACAATAGCATGTCTGACATTAGCTAACTCACGATTCATATATAGGCAATGTACATACACACCTGTCCATAGACAACCAGAATATCCATCGGTGTTCTCATCACTTCAATTTCGCCAACGGATCCAGCCTTGAAGTCCGACCAAGCATCGAGGCTTTTGTTTGCTTTCAGGCTTTGCGTTGTGTATTTTCCCGGCATTGAAATGAGGTTCATATAAATGTCAGGTTACGTGATTTCCAACCACATATCAATGTTCGTAGACCACTTGTTGTTTGGTAGCTTGTACAGATCCATGTCCAGTCCAATTGTCCTTAATTTCATGTTATATTCCACACTTGTCCCATTCTCGTTGTAGTTACTGCTATACTCCACTGCCTTGAGCCAGTGTGGCATAAAACATGGGACTTGTAAAATTTGTACCTATTTGGTATTTGTGCATGCGTGCGGATGGGTTAGGGTTAGGGGTTAGGTATTTTACAAGATTTTAGTATACGCTAATTTTAGCGTATGCGCAAAACCGGCAGGGGTAAAAATTTTATAGAGGTCCATATTTTATCCGACACCGGTTTGTTTATGCAGCTCAGTCTGACTTACAGGGGTGTGGCCTGGGGGGGAAGTGACGTATTTGCATACCCTCTAAACCTTTTCCAATTTCTTTTTGAGAATGTAATCTGGTTTTGATTTGCATCTTATTTTTTTGTAAATCCACGTTGCTTTATTTACATATTCAAAACCAATAAACTCATGCATGCATTCATTTATTCAGTAGGGCAGGAGGTAAGTGGATTGGATAGAAGACCTATAAAGTCCCACTGATGTTGAGGTTTACACAACAAAGGGTGAGGGCTGAGAAAAGGTGGTTTTGATTTAGATGTTAATTGTATATTCATATATAATCATAGTTTAACATCACACCAATCCTATAAACTGCTACCAGTGCTTAAACAGTTTTATAATGGTGTTGTCATAACTAATAAATCAAGTTACAGATCTCTCTGCTATGATGTAATATACTGACTGTGAAAAATTTACATTTTTGCCTCTTCGACTAACAACTTATTCAACAATATTTAATACATTTGTTGAAGTGCTGGCATTGTGACATTTGCAGTTTGTATATTAATGTGATTTTTGAGAGATGTAATGATATGCATGCACTCATTATAAGAGTTATAGTTATAAAAGGACTAAATTATTCATTCATTCATCTTCTATACCCACTTTATCCTCACTAGGGTCACGGGGGTCGCATGGAGCCCATCCTAGCTACTTAGGGCGAAGGCGGGGTACACCCTGGACAAGTCGCCATTTCATCGCAGGGCTGACTAAATTATATTACACATTAAAAAAATCTCTGTACATTCCAAAATAAACTGTTTAATTGGTGCAGTATATGTTCAGGACCTGGATGGCAGTGTACTTTACATCAGCTTTGAGCACTTTTCTGACAAAATGTGCTTTTAGAGATTAGATGAAAATATGAATGTGAATTGCAAGGGAAAGTGTTTGTTTATTGTTAATGTGGCTCTAAAGTGTCACCTATTTTTAAAATATAATTACTAATCTGTCTATACACAACAGTATATTTGGAGATACTGGTCTTTAAAAGATAAAGCTTTCATTCACTATCAGTCAAACACTGTGAAGAACCCAGAAGCAACAAGAAGAAATGTCAAGTGTTGAATGCTTATGCTTTCTTAAAATGTCATGGAACAAAACTCTGCTTCTGTGGTTTGATGTTTCTAATGCATCCCAGATTATGGACTACCGCAGTCTGAGGCGTAGAACTTCTTGGGGCACCCGGTGTACATCGGCAGTCTGTATTTGAAGCAGTGTAAATCATGTGATGTCACAAGATTCATTTTACACACAACTTCCCATTCCCCACTTGGCATAGGAGGTTCCCCAACACTTGGGTGGTATTGGACAGAAGGAGGGAGTAGACATTTCTTTTTTTCTTGAAAAAAAAAAAAAAAAAAGGAAACATGTTGAACAAGCTTCTTCCCCTTCCATAGTCCAGCAACCACGGGAGGAGAACGGTGTAACCAACCACTCTGAGAAAACATTGTGGTTTGACCACCACTTATGATGCTGGACTGGATTTGAAGAGAAACTGGTGTGAGGGGGGATTCTCAGAGGACAAAGAGAGGGGAGGTTTGCCTGCAAGCAAATACTCTCACTGGTTGCCATTTCAGAGATAAAAGTATGAAAGTAGTGTCTCAACCAAAAAGCAAAAGCCTATCGTTGGTGTCTAGGAAACCATCAAAGACGTTGGAAGATGGGGGATCTCTTTTTCCTCTTTATTGGGGGATGTGCAGTTTAGTTCTTTTTTTCTATTTGAGAACTAACCACAGGGTTCACCACCTTCCAGCTGTAATATTAACTCTTTTCTTTAAGGTGAGACCACACGTGAAGCCCTCTCACCCTGACAAGGGAAACCAAGAGTATTTTTAGAGGAAAGCCTCGACTAGTTTGACTTTTCTTGTGGAGATTTATGATCCCCTCTCTCAAGGCAAATAAAATGAGCACATGAATGAACTAAGAATACCAGCCACCTACATGGAAAATGATACCGGAACATTTGTATCATTGCTGTTTAACCCATACACCTCTCTGAGCTCCTTCATATACTCCCAGTCACTCTCTAAGATCAGTGGATCACCTACTTTTGAAGGTGCCTGGAACAAGGTCCAAGCTCCGAGGAGATCGGGCTTTTGCTGCTGCTGGTCCCAGACTGTGGACCAACCTGCCTCTGCAGATCAGATAGACCTCCTCTGTGTCTGTTTTTAAATCTCTTCTTAAAACCCACCTGTTTTCCTTGGCCTTTTAACTCATGCAATGTTGATATTTTGTTCTGTTTTATATTTTAACTTATTTTACTTATTTTATTTTTTACACTTTTATTAATTAATTTGTATTGTGTTTCTAGTGTTCTGTACAACACTGTGGTTGTTTTAAAGTGCTTTATAAATAAAATTGGATTGGATTGGATTGGATTGGATTGGATAAAGACCCAAACAGCCACTACTGACCAAAGTCATCTACTGATGTCAATTGTTTAATACCTGTTGAGCCACTAATCCTATCAGAACATGTAAATAATTGTTTTAAAAGGCAGCTTTTCATCTATTCATGGTCATTAGATATGACCCATTTGGATGTTCAGAGGCTCCGTGGGGAACGTAGAAGCACCATCACCTTCTACAACATTAATTCACCAGTAAAACCCATGGATTTGGATCAATGACAGTGGATGGACACACTTGTTTTTATGTTCAGTTATTGATAACTTTGCTGAAAAAGTCACTTTTTCTTCAGTTTTCTCTGTTTCTGATATAATAACCCTTACCTTTAATCTGAGCTTTTTATGAACATCTACATGATCAAGGATTTTGATATAGGCAAATACATCCTTATACTGAAAAAACACAAACTAAGGAAGATAATATTACAATCAACACTGATAAATCACTTAAGAAGCATTACATGTAGAGAAACATTCATTTGGGGACTGCCACAAAAGTAGCACTGGGTCTTTATTGGTTTAGGATGCATCTAACTCAAAGCCACAGTGTCTTCTAACAAATCCATAACTTCATATCTTTTTAGGTTTAGAGAAAATATAGCAAACATGTGGACTGGCTAAACAGGATATACAGTAGTTTCCATTGAAGTGATTATAATGGACTGTAACATAGTGGGATGAAATGAACAAGTTAAATTAGCTTCAAGTAATGATCATTACACTGCGTCAAGCATTTGGTTTGTCTGTAAAAGGAATGGAAAAAAACACACTGCCTTCCTAAATGTGTTAATGTGTGTGCAAAGGCCACTACTTGTATTGAGCTGTTACCTAAAACATTTCCTTAATGGTTTGTTATTCTTCTTCATTGCTGGCCTGAAGCCCAATGTTTTACTCCTGACGTATGTTTGCGTGAACACAAGCTGTATTTGGATTATTGCATAGTAACACAAAGAAAAATCCTCACACAACTAGTTACAAGGCTCTTACTACCTTTTGTTTCATGTGTGCATGGGAACGTGTTTGTGTGCGTTTTCATCTGTGTGAGTTGACAATCCTATCTGCATCCTCTTTGGGTTCTGTCCCATTTCCGTCTGGACAGTTCCAAAATAACTGCCCCTCTTTCCCTCCACACACCATTTGAGCTCTCACACACACACACATGCACACACACACACACGCGCACACACATACAGACACACTTGTTACTTCCTCTAAACACAGGAGCACATCGATCAAGACTGGACCTGGACTCTCTATCTCTTCCTGAGATAGCCGGGAGGAACTGGACCATCAACACATGTGCACACGTATACACAAAAATGAAGGTTTGCATATCCAGACATAAAACTGCAATAATAGTTTTTACTACTTGTGATTACAGATTTATAAACGAATAAAACTGAATGTGTCTTGGCTCATGTCTGTACACTTTTAATACCACACATAGATGAATGGCTTCTGTAAACACCTACCATTCTTCCTTCCATTTTTGCAACCTTTTAAACTTTGCAAACTTCATTTCCGCTCCTATTTTTTATAGCTGGATGCATTGTTTGAGCAACACAAGACACTCCAACCACTCTGTCGTTCACCTGCTTTGGCTGCAAAACCTGTTTCACTGTAAACAACTACTCATCACCAAAGAAAACTTTGCATGTTTTCCTCGATAGCAACACCTAGAAGCCAGGAAATGCCTGGCCAGCAGTGAAAATATGGAGATATAATTATGAGGCTTGGCTGCAAACAAATGACAGAGCCAGGTCATAACAACCGCTATCCTTTATCTTACATTGGCAGTGATGTTGGTGCCAAAAATAGCATTGATTTGTTTCATAGAGGGGAGATTTCTGTTATGTTTTATTCAAAAGAATAAACATATGGGAAGTGACTTAGAAAAGGGATGCCAAGACTCAACTACAAGATCAGTGTTAATGTACTTTTAATAGATTGAATCAGCTGCATACCATTTCCTACAATTGTTAAATGTACCCTAGTATTCTGACCAGCTTTGGCAGCTGGTCAGAATACCAAAGTAAAACGCTGAAATTGAACTAACATGAAAAAAGATAAATAATAAACATATAATATATAAACAAATAAGACACTGAAAAAAATATTGCATTGTAAATGACCCATAATATATGATTCAGTATATATTTCAGGGAACCACTCAAGCACAACTAATATTGAGAGTTTTAATATTGAGTTTTATAACTACAATTCACTTTCCACACATTTTACTCAAAGGTAGATTGCTTTTGCTATCTTAAATAGATATTTTATTTCATATTTTAGTTATGTGTTATATATTTGTATGTATGTGTGTGCATACTGTGTAAGTATATGTGTATTTATGTGTGTGTGTGTGGGTACAAATATGTATATAAGTATATAGAAATGTACATTCATTATCAATTATACATTACACTTATTAATATTCAGTAATTTATGGATAAGGGATTGAACTGTATAAATGTTCACTTCTTCCCACTCCTTTTTATATATATTTGTTGCTTTCTATTTGTGTTGTATTCCTGTTTTCTTGATGGACTGACTTCTTGACTACTTCTTCCTAAATGTTCAAAATCAACTACCAACTATCTGCTTTAGTCAAACAAACATTTCTGTGAAAAAAATCCAAAAATGTCCATTTTAATGTTTATATAAATTGTCAACTTCATTTTCTATTAAATGTCTCGTTTAATTCATGTAACAGTATCTTTCAGTGGTGCCACATCCCTTTCACTAAGAAGAAGGTTAACGTAACATTATTTGCAACTGTAACATGAGAATGAAATGACATCATGTGTTTGTGCATCACCATAAACCTTTACTTCATCTGTAAACATGATTTGAGTCACATCAGGTTTTTCATTCACATACATTTTCATTGGCAGTGATGGTGAACAAACATCTCCTGTGACCCCTCACTACTTCACAGTGTCATCTGTCTGTTCTTCTACTGACTGTTAGACCCTAGCAGCAAAAATGAGCTGCTGTGGATTTATTATAGAATATATTATGCAAACATATAAATACTTTACAGAAAAAAAAAAAAACTATTTACTTTAGGCCTGTTTAATCTAGTAAATAAAATTCACTCTGCAATAAATCCATGTATCATATTTATCATAGTAAAATTAAAAATATAATAGTAATATACTGGTAATATAATACAGTAATGACTCATTACTGATTTCAGTAAGACCAGAGTGTTTTGATAATCACAGTTTATGACTCACAGTTAACCTCGAGTATGAATGTGAGCGAATGAATAATGGATCAATAATGTAAAGTGCTTTGGGTGCCTTGAAAAGTGCTATAGAAATCTAACCCATTATTATTTTTAGTAGTAGTAATTAACCAACACATTAACAAATCACAGTGAGAAAATTATTTTATGGGAGAATTTAATTAAACTTTCATAAAACGTATCTGATTTAGACATTTCACTTGCTTTTCTGTGAGAATAAGGATGTTTACACTTTGATACTAAACTCCACATATATGAGACAAGTTTCAGTTTTAATAATATTTACTGTACACCCTATGTTTGACCTTATTTTCACTCATATGTGTGATCACAGTGTACATGTCTATGGGGATGCTAGCCTCATTGTCCATACGCTTTCATTCGTCAGTACCGGCTGCTTTAATGAAGTTTGAAACACGGAAATCCACACATAATCTCCTATCCAATCCCTCTGCTATCAACAAACATGATTATGGACGTGTTCTGCCTCAAATTGCACAAGTGAGGAATTACAGGACACCCCCTCATCTAGAAAATGCAAACACAAGAGCACGTATATCCAAACACACACACACGCTTATTTAACATATTTTACACAGATTCAGTGAGGATCCATACACTCACAGACACATATGTGCGTGTATACCCAAACACACATACAGTATGAACCAGGCGCAGATGTCTACAAATAAACACTGTCATCCATGTACACCTGTATCTCCTCCTACACACATGCAGACAGATGGAAAAGGGATTCAGCGTACTCCTGAGAGTCCTGAGTTTTCTCTTCATGCCTGATACCCCTCTTCTTTCACATATTAATTATTAGGTCTCTATTTCATGGTGGATATAGTTAATAAACCATTCAAATACTTCCTGGATCAGTGGAACATCAGGAGACACATTCAGAGAAAAGCACCAGATATGCTGAATAGTCTAGACACCAAGACTCATCAGATGAAAATAAATCTTTTTAATTATATTTGGAGTAGTGTGTTTCACATCATTTGAAGATAAAACAAATCATTGTCAGTGATTTATTGGTCAGAATCTGTAAACCTAAATCTACTCTGCAAGAGGATTCTCATTTGTCAAGCAGGAGTTTCTCTTAACATCCGTGTACTTTCGTATTTATTTTGTAAGAAGACACTTACTGAATACTGGTATCTATGCTCACAATGAAACTTTAATTTTGTTCCATTTTATAGAGCTGAGGTTTCCATATAAAGGACGATTACTAGTCATATGACTCCCCTTTTATCACAGTGTGTAACTTGTAACTTTTTATATATTTCAGAATAAACCAAGCAAACAGAGTCCAGTACTGAATTTGTCAAAACTTTACAAGACTTTTTAATGTGTTGTGAGTTTCTATATCAGAAAGGCTTCTACATTGGCAAAGAAAAAAAATCTTTTCCATCTATAATATACTTAAATATAGATGCAATTTTTAATCTGGAAAATACAACTTCATGCTGGACATTTTGGTTTTGTAGGGCAGAAGAAAATAACGAACGCATGCAGGCAATGGACTCCTGGCCAAAAATGCTACCAATAAAATCAAAAGATTTAAGGGCGTCTCATGTCTAATTTATTTATGCCATCCAGCTCACACAGATATACACCTTACATGGAAACATCTGCAAATCTCTGTCATGTCGGAGCTGCACTTCAACCTGCCTCGCTCCAGTCTTTACCCCAGGAAGGGAGTCTTTTCCTTGGGCAGCTCTAAGCACTCAATCCCACTCCACCAATACCCCACCCCCTCCACCCTCAACCCCCCACTATACTCCCTGACTGCTTACAGCCAACAGGGCTCCCAGTACTAGACCCACTAGCCTCCACAGATATTTCCTGAGGAAAACATATCACCTCAGGCTAGACCGGTCGGCTGACTATGCTGAGGCAGCAGCAGCCCCAGCCCACAATCCACCACAGGCCTCAACCTCAGCTTCTCTCCCTTCGCTTTCTCTCCTCTTCCTCTTTTCTCTCCCTCTGTTTCAGTTGCTCTTATTATCTGCCTCTCTCGCTCCTTCTCTCTGTCTTTCCATGTTTCACTTTCCCCATTTTTAGGCACTTTGCCTTTTTTTCCCTACTCATCTTGCTCCCAGTCTTAATAGTAATGTGCTACAACCAATGGATGGTGGGAAATAATTAGAAATCAATACAGTTAATCGTTGCTTCAATAAAATATTTTGACTGAGGAAAAAAATATCCATGAAAATTATCCTCTGGTTGTTAACATGTCTGACAAAAGGAAAAATGTAATGCAATATTCATTAGAGGGTTTTGCGCTGCAGGAATATTAAAATTGCATAGTGAAACTGGTGCTTGTGGTGTAGGGAGGAAATGCTTGGCTATTTGGAAGATTCATTTCTTATATTTTCCCTTTAGATATTTTTGTTTGATAGACATGTGCAGTGCAGAATAAATTACAGTGTAGCTATATCCCCTTTTCAGTGTTGCATTTGTAAAATGAGACATAAAAGAAAAATAAAGGTGTGACATTATAGCATGTAGTTATTACAACATGTAAAAACCACATAAGTTTTCTACATACATTATTTTTTATCTTAGTGCAATGCAAACAATAATCAGTAGGTTTGACCATGGCTTCAAGATGAATGGGTGTCTTCAGTTCCAGGTCTTGTACTGCAAAACTTTTTCTGCAACAGTCAAATCACTGTATCAGCAACACAGTGAACTTTTCCCCCACTCGCTCTGTCAGTCACTCTGGATAAAATATTATTGCAATATAAAATGACCTTACATGTTGCAGCACAGAGTTCATCATTGCAATTTTTTTCCCTCTCTCTTTTTTCTCAAAAATGACGCGGGTTAAACAGAAGATAAGACCTCGCTTTTGGCAAAGTCCTAAGGCATCCCCATCCTTGAGTCCGAACCAACATCCGTCAACATCTTTGCAAGCTGCTGAGGAGAGGAAAGACTCGATGATGTGTTTTATGTGGGGAAGGAGGGTGGGAACCCAGTGGTGCGATAGTAAAACAGAAAGGACATGTTAAACGTATTGATACCATTGCCTCAGGAAATCCCTCTCACCCCATGTGGTCTCATCTTCCAGTCTCTCTGTCTGTCTGTCTTCTCCGCTGTCCCTCCTTCCCACGAAAAGATTTTAAGACCAAGGTCTGCCTCCTCTGTTTCTGGACAAAATACATACAGTATCTGGAGAATCACATTTTTCAGTAGAGATCACTTGCATATGAAATATTGCTGGCATAAGCTCCCTGGTTTTCTATATACAAATTAAATTACAGGTACTTCACAATAATTGATGGGCTGGAAAAGTAGTAAATACTTTTCTCAGTATTTTCCCTGAAAATCAAGCAAATTTAGAGGTATTTGGCTCTGGAAAAATATGCAGCAAATGTAGTATAAAGCGTCCTTTTGTTACACTGTAGTGCTGCTTTTTAAATATTAAATACCTCTATAGTACACTGTTTTTACCTTTATGCCATTTTTCAATTGTTGTTTTAAGAAACCCTGTTATTAAGAATCTTTCTACTTATTCATTCCAAAGGGAGAGATCCCAGAAGATCAAGTTGGTAAACATAACTATTCATTTTACACAATGTATTAATATGCATCCAAAGTGTGTGTAATTTGGTGCTGCTTATGTACACACATTTGCCCTTGGTACACGTTGAACATCTCTGAAGTGTGGTTACTGGCCTCCATCAAGTAGCTACGTTGCAAGTGTTAACATATAGAAGATGTATTTTTATTTACCTCTGTGAGTTAAGAGCATAAATTATATTTACACTTCTAACTAAATGTAATGAGATGTATTTTGTTTGCTCCATTATCAAATTTTTTAATCTAGTGCATCATTGTGTCCTCCATAGTGGTACATATTCACTGCATCTTTAAATACACTGCTGTTCATAAAGCTGGAATGAAACTATTTTACTTCTTCTCATGAAATGATTGCGACAATGTGGTTTATTCCTGATAGATAAAATGGAACTGAGACTCACTGTTTCATCATTGCATCTGGATAAAGATGATTACTGATGTGTATGAATAGGAATAAAAAGAGGAATGCGTCTGAAAATAGATTTATGTAGATTTATGTAAAATTAACCTAATGGAAAGTATGTTAATGTTGTAATACCATTGACAGCCACCAGGGGTAACTATGATTGACTCCCCCCTACCCCGCTAACCTCTAATAGATATTGCAGATTCACATTTCTCATAAAAACAGTGAATTCTAGTCTTTGAACGAGTATTTAAACATTTTGATCGGTGACCTGGTGCTCCATCATCACTGGACAAATAGAAGCTTTTGTGTCTGTCACATCTTATTAAGTTAGCTAGCTAGCATTTAGCATTAGCTCACTTCTTACCTCTTGGATTTCTAATAGTTCTGGCCCTTTTGTCCAAATATGGTCATGTCAAAAAAAAGCCAACATAGCATTGGAAAAATCACAAAGGATTAATTTAACGACAGCAGTTCAGAAACACTCCAGTAATTATATATAGTTTACATTTAGAATCACTATAATTCAATGTTCAAGTAATTTCAAAAGATGCAAATTACGAGCTTTTATACTGAATTAGTTTTCCAGGGTGTCATGCTAATACAGTCAAGTCAGATATGTAAATGCATTTTTTAATTTTTATCATACAGAACCCTTCCATGACTATTTTTAATATCACCTTTGACAATTACATGATATTACCCAAAAATAAAAATAAATAAAACTAACACTGAACCCAATAACAAATAAGATAATAAATCCACTTTAACAACTAATGACAAAACCGAAATCAAAAATAAAAATAAAAACATAACATCATAAAATCATTACTTTATATTGACAAAAACACACAGAATACAAAAAATATATCCTGTTTTTTGTATGTTTCCATAAGAACATAAATTAATACCGTTGCTTTAGGAACAAAAGCACATTTTAACGTTTGTGCCATGAATCATTTTGTAATTTTCAAATGGCAGCTATTTTACTTTGGATCAAAACTATTCAGCCGCTGTTTGACCCAGGTCTAGTCTGCACCTTCCACTGTCACCGAGGCCAGAGTAAGTCAAGGCAAAGAGGTCCATTACACCTCGGGGTCTATCTCAGCCTGCGTCAGGACAATCCCACTTAGTATGAAGGATGACTCTATCTGTCCGCTGTCTCATTCTGCCTGTCCAAATGCCCCCAATAGCCCGAGCCTACCTGGCCATCGACCGCTGTGATTTGTCGAGATCTGATCCCAGGAATGATAATTGATTTAATTGGACCTGATGAATGAAGGGGTTTTATGGAGCATGGATCATAAGTTGGTGACAGTCTGGGGGATAATGGGGAAAGTTTATGGGTCAAAAGGCAGAATGGTCTTGTTGTGGGCTTGATAAGTTGCAGCTGATGCAGTTTCTTGAGGTGATGCCGGAATTTTCTCTGGAAATGTTTTTTCATGGCAGCATTTTGTCAGCAAGTGATGAATTTAGAGATTGACGTTCAGTCCTTTGTGTGTGTAGATATATATATATATATATGTGCGTGTGTGTGTGTGTGTGGGGGGGGGGGGGGGTGCACAATGATATATTTGTGTATGAATGTGTGTGTTATCACAAAAAATCCAAATTCTAAAGGGCACATGGGGTGACTGAAAGGTCTGTCTGATGAATATAAAAATGTGAATTATATCCTGTGGCCTTCAGAGTCATCAGGCCACCAAGCACCTGGACACATATACATAAAACCATTCACCACTTCTGATATCGAAAACAGTATGATGGTAGTGTGAGTGGGTGTATGTACATGTTTTAGGGAGATTCTGTTTCTGTTAATATTGTAGTGTTTAGTGAGTGATTTTGCAGTGCATGTCTGATAATTGTGGATTTTATGTGTAAATTTTTCAATTTTATTTTCCTCATGACTTTAAATGCACAATCTGCATCCGTTCCAAATCCGTATGACACCATAGTGAACACAATGCAAAAAAAAAAAAAAAAAGTGTAACAGGAAGGCCTCAGTGAGGTCTACTTTGATGGATAGGTTCCTATTGCTAATGCACAGGTTGCAGATGGTGTATGTGGGTGAGTGAGAGGGACAGTTACAAAGAAAAATACAGTGCATAAAGATGAACCACCTTCCTTTTTGGGCAAAAATGAGGAATTTGACAGGAGATTTTATGCTGCAGCCAAAGTTGGCAGCCTAACTTCAGGATACAACAAATCACAGCCGGACAGAAAAGGCAGATTTACGATGTCTAAACCTAAAACTAAAACAAACTTACATAACCTTATGGCATAACCGTGGAAAAATCATTGAAACCAACAGAATGCAGTGGTGTCTACTTGTGTCCAGGTTTAGTGCCTGATGGGAGAGGAAACGGAAGAGAAGAGGAAAACCTAATGGTTCCTTCCAGACAGATGAGTGAAGCCAATGTGCAGAGAGTGCAAATGTGAGATTGATGAAGTTCCACGGGGAAAAGAAAAGGAGAAAAATGAGGAGGGAAAAATATTTGGAAAGAAATGTGGAATAATGGAGAGAAAAAAAAAGTGAGAACAGAAGACTGACCGGAAGAGACAGAGCAAAGGTGAAGCAAATGAGAGAAAAAATGACAAGAGGAAAGGTGGAATGAAAGAAAAGGAAAGAGGGCAAGAGAGCAACCGAGTTAGGGTGTGGGCTGCCAAGATCCAATTTCCACATTCTTCCTATCGCCACACCTAAATCCTTAATTGTGTGGCCACAGACAAAGTACTGCTGAGACCACAGCACTCCTGCTAGCCGGCGTTTAGCTGCCGAAAACCTCGCTGTTTAAATTGGTCAGCGACCCAGTCTGCATGCGACTGGGGTTTTGGAGTGAGCAAGAGGAAGAACAGCAACGAAAAATAAAACCAGGAAAAGAAAGGAGAAACAAATGAGAGAAAATCCTTTTCGGAATTTGAGCTTGGCGAGAGGAACGGAGAAAATAAATACGTACATTTCTGCAAATCAAATGGCCACCACACATCAGCGTGTCAAATGTTTAATGGAGGGAGAGTGGCGCCTAACATCGCTTTAATCAAACTATGTAGTGAAGAAATGCTTTACTTGAATGGTCAGAAAACACAGTAATTCCTGAAGCTGAATTTCTTATTTATGTAGATAGTTTATTTATGTAAAAATCAAAGTCAAAGCCACAGTTACTTAGTATAGGGATGAGTTATGTCTTCCAGTTTAAGATCTGCTTAACTAGATTAATCAAACAGAGTAAATGACTGTGTTTGTTTTGAGTCTAGTTAAGGATTGGGATCTACAGACTAAATAAGTATTCACTTACTGTAAAGTTGATCAAATTCCAAAAACAGTGGTTTTCTCCAGCGTGAGGTTGGTGGAGGTACACTGGTGCTCCTTTCTGTATCCCAATAATTATTCAGTTTTTCACAGACACCATGGAAGATTTCACTCATGGCCATGCAATAGAGCACTCTGAATTACCACGAGAAAAATAACAAAGATGGGTGTAAAAATATCCCAATGTAACCTCACCTTTAACACACAAACATTGGAAATGAGCACTGCCTTGTTTCTACATGGCCACAGCCTAAAGTGGTCCTCATTATCCATATATTCACAAAGCCGTTATAGTTTTTTGTGTATGAGCCGATGGGTCAGGAAGATGAGCGACTTAAAGCGAGTCTAATAGAGATGGGGTTTGGTTGTCTATGAAAAAGAAAAGTGAGGAGTTGGAGGCCAGTGGGTCTCAGCCCCCCCACCTTCAAACCACTCCACCCGACATGCTGTCTCTGATCAATAAACCTCTATTTTCTCCCCCACACAAGGTTTCCCATTCAATACAGCTGCCACTGGCTTTAAAAACATAGAAGCATGATCCATTTATTATTGGCTGTTACTATGATCTATCTGCTCACCCCACCCTCGCCACCATCCCACTTCTCTTTATGTTGCTGCCTATTGGGAAAGGGGGGTCTCTTTATTTCCTGCCCAGTCCTGTCCTGCTTATTGACAAGCCATCACTGAAGCCCATCAGTCATAACACAATGTACATGGATGCAGAGGCATTTTTTATGGCATATTGTCGGAAGCCTTATGAGATTCAGATGGCATGTACTAATCCTGCATATCCAAAATGTTTTACATTGAAAAACCCTTTACTGCACATAAAAAAACAGGTAAAGTTGGAAGAACGCAAAGTGATGAGTGAGGCTGCCATCCAGTATGAGTTTGCATTCTGTCATATTGTGTTCAGCGTATCTGCTTATGTGACAGGAATGTAAGTTTGCTGAAAAGGGTTGGATACGTGGCAATAATTTAGCAGTATTGAAACATGTGCATTTCTGGCATTGTTATAATCCAACTCAATCAACAGCCAAAATGAATACAATAAGAAGGGTTTAAGCATTTAATATCTGATAGCTTAATATCTTGAACATACAACTGATACATGACAAAGGTCCTTTGCCACATATTTCTGAGATTCAGACTTGTATGAACCTCTGCATTAAATTGTATTAACCTTTATAATGAAATGTTCTACAAAACAAAAATATTTAACTTTTGCTGTTCGTCAGCTGTTGGAGGAATTTTACAACTAAACCTAAGCTTTTTTTGTCATTCTTCACCCAACAAGTTTTAACATTTCATACATGTACACAGGGTCGTTGACAGCTTTGGCTGGGCCCGGGACAAAATAATCTGAGTGGTCCCACACATTTTGAAATTAAACAGAATAATTAATCATATTTTCATGAAGGACCAGTTCTGCCCCACCCCCCCCCATGTCTGGGCCCGGGACAACATACCCGTTTGTCCCCCCCTGTCGATGGTCTTGCATGTACAACTGAGTAAAACGCAATCAGCCGGAGAAAAATATATCTAAAAATGACTAAACCATTCTGTAAATTTTGTTTACTTTTGTATATTGCATTGAATGTTTAATAACAGCCCGTTTCATTGAGTCACCTTTCCACATGTCTCCTGTAGCGATTTCACTCAAATGAAAAGATAATGTTGAATATATGTCATTTAAAGGGCTCATATTTAGCTAAACCCACTTTTATTAGCCTTTAGTTCATTTATTTTTGTATTTGGACCTTAACTGTAATAATTTGGCAAAAATCGAGTGGATTTCTACGTCACGACATTTGCGCATATAAGGTCAAGACTTATGATGAACATTTCTCCAAGTACAGCATAATTTTTTATCAGCAGCAGCGGTTGTAGTAAAAACTGAAAATATGTCTAAGCTGAGCAGATTATCTAAAATGTTCAGTTGTTGGTTGTATTAACGAACACAAGTGGCTGAATGGCACAGAAAGCTGATCAACATCCTGGAGGGGGTGGGGCATAAAGTGGCTCATTTGCATTTAAAGGGCCAGCTCTCAAAACCACCTTTCTGGTGTCATTACTCAGAAATAGGGCTGAAGATGGACCTGTGGAGTTGAATGAATGAAGAAT
>JAQQZY010000020.1:15695849-15710399 GCA_030068375.1 Ostorhinchus rueppellii | reverse complement strand
AGAGAGAGAGAGAGAGAGAGAGAGAGAGAGAGAGAGAGAGAGCGAGAGAGAGAGAGAGATCCAAGAAGATAAATTGGTTATTATATTTTTCCTGATTTTTGTGTTGGACTTACCGGCCAGTATTGACTTGCTGTAAAAGCCGTTTCCTGGTAACTCTCTCTGCGCAGAGAGAGTACAGTTTTTAGCATGGAGTTCCAAGGTCAGGAACACCCAGTTATTCAGATAATTAAAAGAAAATTCCACTTTGGCATTATTTATATGGATCTGGGCTTACTACTGTACAACATGCAATTTCAGATTATTATACAGTAATGATTTTACAAACTTATGCTAATTTGTGGCACTTTTTTTTTTGACTAAACTAGGATGTTTGCTATTTGTAACTGAATAATCAAAAGTTGCTTGCAGCAGTTCCTTTATGGATAAAGTCAAGCCTTGATGAGTGGCTTTCCTTGGTTTGAACTCCAGGTCAAATGAGGGCTTTTCAGATGTTGTCTACTTAATCTCCAGACGTAATATTGTATGGTTTGTAGAGCATGTTACAGTCCAGTTCGGTTCAGATATTTATAGCACATGCTGTGTGCTAAATGGAAAAATTGGAGAGAAAGTTCTCTCTGAAGCATGGATTTTTTACCACTGAGAAGTCGATAATCCAAAACCGAGTGCGTTTTTTTTTTTTCTTTTTGATGGACCAGGCAATGCAGATTGTCAATTAAATTTGTGTTTGGCGAGATATTGACAGCAGCAGTTCTTTTTATTTTTATTTTTTTTAAAGACCAGGTTTAAGGATTCTCCTCCTAGGTTATGGATCTAGAATACGTTAATACCATCTTCCCTTCGTTTGATTTTCACTGCAGCTGCCAATAATTAATTCCATGTTGCAGGTATGAATCTCTGTAATCCCGGAACTGTGAATTATGGATATAATTTATTGGATTTTTTGGACTCCTGTGCTCATATTTTTTAATAATTAAGTAGAAAGTTGAAAAGACTCTTTCTCTGTTCTAGAGTTTGTATGTGAATGCAGAATATACTGAGCGGTAATGAAAATTTGACAGGAGCCAAGTTACATTTTCTGAGCACTGTAGAAAATGACCTGCTGGAAAGTAGTTTATAGTGCAGTGTAAGCACTATACAGAAGCATGCAAAGAATAAATGTGTCTTTTTTTATTAGAAACTAAGAAAATAAAGAAAATTATGACTGTATAAAATGTTGCTTTTAGTAATTTAGCTTAAAAAGAATTGCACATGAACATGAATGGAAAAAAGTTGTATTTGTTAAGAGTATATGTTGGTAACCTGCTTACTATTCTGCATGTGTGTGTCTGTTGAACATCAATGGCATTATAGCTATCAAAACTTCACCCTGTGTGTGTCTGTGTATCTATTAAGCCTGTCCCTCTCCATCTGTCTGGGAGTGTGAATGGGCCAATTACCATCACATTGCAGGGGTCAAGCGGGTTGACGTCTTAATTGGTTCTCTCCGCAGGGCTTCTTCAAGCGCACCGTCCAGAACAACAAGCGCTACACATGTATAGAGAACCAGAGCTGCCAGATTGACAAGACCCAGAGGAAGCGCTGCCCCTACTGCCGCTTCCAGAAGTGCCTCACCGTCGGCATGAAGCTAGAAGGTACAGCAGCGGCGGCGTGTTTGGAATATTTTTTTTTGTGATTATTTTTCAAGTGAGGTGACTATTGAGAAAGTTTTGCAGCTGTTTTGAATCTATGATTTAGTTTGTTTCCTCCTCAGACATGACGCTTTTGTGGATTTTAAGTGTAACAACAACAGCAGCAGCAGCAGCAGCAGCAACACTGTTCAAAATGGATAAATGGGACACAGCTCTTGCATAATAGAAAAAATCGACAGGGTTTTCAGGTCCAAACAACCGATGACTGGGTACAGCGATATCAATATCTTGCTGGAGGTTTCACTGCCAGAACAGATGTTTGTTATTAGAAGGGAACATGTGACTGTCCAGTAACAACACCAGCTGAGAGCAGTAGATAGATAGCCTCCAGACTCATTTGTACCTGAAGTGTATCTAAAATAATATTCCACTCTGGGAGGCTCTTTGTAGTACACTGCTGTATACTCTGCGGGGTTTCATGAATACTTCACCACTGATTTTTTTATTTTTATTTTTTTGTGTGTTTTCTGGGGTTTCACAGTAAATACCACGCACTAAAATTGAATCTAGATCTGACACATGTGCAAGAGTGAAAAAGCAGATCCCGTAACTGTAACTGGGTTTCTGCTCACTGCATCATATATTTTTCAAGATATGATGCCTGTTTGCAATTACTGTTTCTGAAAGTTAGGGGGAAAAAATTATAACACCGAGCAGCAAATGTTGGAGGTTGACTGCTTCTGGATTTCCACAGAGGTGTTTAAAAAAAAAGGAAAAAAAAACTTTGACCGAAGTTCCTGTGAAATGACAGACCTGGTCTTTTTCCATTAATTCACAACTGAACAAATGTTAATGTTAGCATATCTGCATTGGGGAAAGTGAAAACCTTCTTCCATGATCGATTTCTTTCACTCCAAGCAGAGATATCCACCATTTAAAGAAAGAGAAAAACGCCTACTCTGAGAAAATGATGTAGAGGATTATATTAATTTCAATGTTTAACACTGAATATTACGATACTTTCAACACACACCTAAAACCATGTGTGGTGGAATCTTTCTTTTTGACTAAAGTGTGAAAACCAGCATTGCTTATTAGTATTTTAGATAGGGTCAGGGGGAGTTAGGGGGGGATCTAGTAGCTGCTTTGCACTTAAACTTGCCAGATGGAGTAATAGATAAAATATTAAACTTGGCAGCAGGGCGAGAATGGTAATGATGATACTTTTGGCGAGCGATTTCGAGGCCTCTTTGTTTAATTTGAACGTGGCTCAGAAGCTTGTTCAAACACAGCTATGCAGAAATGACACGACGGCAGGGCAAAAAACATTCTTCCAATGTACAAAGATAATATTTAAAATCAACTAATTTTCCACACTTATACTGACAAGTTTTCACTAATTTCAAAACGAATGTAGTTACTGTACCGTGAAGGTCATCTTTTAATAAGTCTGAAAGTTGAAAGTAATTGTTAGTATCCGGTTAACATATGTGCAAACATATACAGATATATTTGCTTGGAATAAAATATTTTTACCTCAATGCATGTAATGAATGTGACAATGTGATTTATTCTTGATAGATAAAGTGTAACTATTACTACTAATACTAAAGGTGATTACTGATGTGAATAAATAGGAATAAAAAGAGAAATATGTATGAAAATGTATTTATTCCAACTTTATAACAGTGTCCGCAGCTTCTACTTTAGATTAAAGCAAATTCTTTTTTTGTATTTGTATTTGTAATTATAGCAGATTAAAAATCCCTTAGTCCCATAAATGATCACATACAACTAATAGAAGCTAAAATGAGAAACACAATAATACCATGGGAGGCTTAAAGTAAAGCAAAGACAGCCTCACTAAAATCTTTCCGGAGGCTTCTCGCTTTACCTGCCATGTGTGGTGTAATTAATTGCTGTTAATTGTGAATGGCCGCTGGGCAGAATGTCCCGGCCTGTCATTTTCCAGCTGACACAGGAGGGTAGGGGATAGCGTTTGATTTGTTTTTCCGGCTGTAACTTTCAGCTCGGGGGCAAGACAGGCCCTGCAGCGCTCTGTCAGGGGCCAGCAGCTTCAGTGGGCGACTCCTGCCACAACCAGTAAAGACCTCCCATACAGAAAGGCTTGACACCCCTCACCACACACACGCTCGCTAAACACACATCAGCTCTCCCTGGTAAACACATGTATATATTCATGAGGAGCCCAAAAAGGTGTTCAGAAGGCCACGGGCTAGAGGGAGAAACTGTCATTTGATCTTAAAAAAAAAAAAAAAAAAAAAAAAGTGTGTACAATACAATGGTAGTGAAAGAGAAAAGGAGGTTTAGGGTCATGTGGGTTGTTATCACAGGCTTTTCATTCCATTACACAGCAGCTTGCAGGCAGCAACATGTGAGTTCAGGGCATCAGTGAGGATAAAATATAAAAATATGAATACAATTTAAATGTATTTCAAGTTGGTATAGCCAGTCCGGGTGCTGTTTGTTAAAAAAAAGTGTGTCGTTTTAAGTATGTTGTGACAGTGATTCTATGTGTGTGTATGTGTATCTTTGTGTATTTGCATTGTTTCAGACAAACAGCAGTCAAACAAGGTCAAACGACACATACGCAGGCAGATATTACAGTGACATGTCAAAAGTGGATTTGTACTGTCTAAGACATTAAATGAAACAAAACATTAATAATGAGGAAAGAGAACATTTTAGAGGTGAGTTAAGGGTATAATTCCCACAGTTAACTATTATGGTTGCTATTTTCCTATTACCATGATGTTATGGCTAGTTTCTGTCATATTATCCAAAAAATAGGCACACACATACAAAGCAATACAACATACAGTACAGGCAGCCTTACATCCATTTAACAACACACACACACACACACACACACACACACACACACACACACACACACACATATATATATATAGCCCATGCTACTGTGTTGTAAAATTTCTTGCTTCTCAGTGTAAAATCAAAGCCAGTGTTGATTCATTGAGAAAAAGAAAAAAAGCCACATCCCACTAAGGTCTGAACCATTAGCGCGTCATTCACTAAAGCTGATGAAGCGTGCAGTATCAGAACAGCTCCCACTGGTATGATTTTCTTTTTATGCTCACTAGAAGTTGCCCCACATCAAATGCTTCACTGAGCTGCCTAATATCTCTTTCACTTGTGTGTAACAGCGGTATAGCAGTGATATTTACAATAAAGACAGTTTAAACACACTGTAGGAGGAAGCAGGAATCATGTCATGTTTTCTTAACCTTACTATTGAACATTTAAGTTGGTAATTTTAACGCTCAAAAGGCTCGCGCTAATGAAAGGCTTATTGATTCGTACTTATGTGAATGTCAGATATTATTTTGTGTGTAGCTTGTCGGAGAGCAGCTTTGAAACTTGCCAAAATGGTTATTTTTGGCTTCAGATATAAATCTTATCTTTCTTTTCATTGCTTTCAGGGGAATACTCATTTAGATTAACAACAGCATTAGTGAACAGGCTTAATCTGTTAGTATTTCCATCTTTTCTGAGTGTTTGCATGTTTCTCTCTCTGTATCTCTCTCCCTCTTCCTCCACTTTTTTTTATTTTCCTCCCTGTCTCCATCGCTCTCAGTCTGATTTGTCTTCCATCAGCCTCCCAGTACCTGCAGTGGAAGCCAGGGAGCTGTCCCATTACTTATGCATAGGTATCATAGGTATTCATGTGTGTGCATGGGATAGGGCGCATCCAGAGCAAGGGCCGGGGCCCCGACATGACAAACAGGGTGTCAGCAAGGCTCCGCGGGACCCATTAATATGCCGGCGGCCGACAGGGATCCTCACCTACGCGCACTTAATATTCCTGTATATTAAACAACCATAAATCAGAGGATATAAGCGCTGAGGGCTGTGTGTGTATGTGTGAAGGGTTTGAGTGTGTAGATGGTAAGCTTACAGTATATGTAAGTGTGTTTTAGGGATGCAGTGTGTGTGCTTGTTTGCTTCAGATAGCATGCATATGGGTCAGTGGATAGTTTTGGTGAAGAGGAACAAGGTTTTGGTTGGGTCAGTTTGTAAATTTATGGATGTGTGTGCACCAGTTTGAGTGTGAATGTGTTCACAGGCGAGGTTAGCCAGGGGAATTCAGAGTGGAAGACAGCGTCAGCCTTTTAGCCTTTCAGCCTCTCAGCCTGGCTTTAGCCCCAAAGCCTCACTGCTAACCGACAAGATCCCTTAACTCAGATCCTTTTCACACAACTGGAAGGAAAAAGGAAGTGTTTTTCCTCCTTCTGATGTTTTCCTATCAGTTTTCTTCTCGTGTTCTCTTTATATTTTCAGCCTGCAGTTCAAAGTTTCCCCTTTTCCAGTGTTGGATTTTTTTCTCTTCATGTTTAAGCCTGATTTGTCAGTATTTTCTTGACCATTCCTGTCAGTCAAACTTCTCTGTGGAAGTTGAAATTTCTGTACATGACTTTTCTGTTTGCATGCTCAGCACTGGCCTTCACTGGCATTCTAGCATTTAGTTTGACTTGTTTATCAAACAAACCACAGACATATAACACAACACTTTCCATGCACCACAAAGACCCACCGCTAAGTTTTGGAGCAAGAAATTCTGCGATATTCTTTATGTTTTGGGGCTATTTCTTCAGCTGTATTAATAAATGAAATTGTATTATTGTATTATTTTTTCCCCATCCTAATTTCACCCTCTTAAATTGCAGGGTCATACAGTAATGCTTCTATCAAGATCAAAATCCCTGCAACACACAACTATTAACATCTCCCCACTTCAGTCAAACACACACATTTGTTCCCACTCCACACACTCTCCCCCTCCCCCGTCCATATTAATCTGTGTTATATGCATGCAAATCACCTTGTTTAATTAGAGACAAGGAATCAGTGTGTTCATCTGTATGGGTGTGTGTGTGTGTGGTGTAAGACCTGCACCCCCGTCCCCTCCCCAATCCTGATATTCATGATGTGATGTAGGTCCCTAGGTCCGAAGCAGGCAAGACGGCAGTCAGGGCCTAATTTTGTTTTCCCAGTAGAGCCAACTATTAGTTTCTCAGCTCATTAATTACACTGTTGTGGAGAAATCATTAATAGTTAAAGTCTCTCTACAATAATGTATAATGGATACATTTGACGGGGCTCCTGATTTTTTTTTTTTTTCTTTGATGTGTGATCAATTTTTTAATGGTCACGAATGCTAATCCCTGAGCTTTGGTGAATGGGCACTGGAGTTGACCTCAAGCATGATGGGAAATTATAGAGTGTGGGTGTATGTGTGTGAGTGAAATCCCTGTGTTTAAATTACGTACCATTTGAGCCGTCGAGGGCTCTCCAAGGTGCAGAGCGTCTGGCCTGCTTTCATCCCTCTCTGTCATCAGTACCACCCTGTGATGCTTTCCATGTGAGCCGGTGTGTGTGTGTTTGTAAGTGTGTTTTTGCGCGTGGGTGTGCGACCGACACAGCGTGCGGGTGTAAGCGTGCGCGTGAGCCTTGTCTCCGCTCTCGGCTCCTCTCGTTCAGATCAGTGACAGACACTTTTGTGACGGTGGTCATTAAAATCACTCCCAAGGCAGCTCGGAGTGTGTTGTAGAGTGTGTGTGTTTTTTGAGTGTGGGTGTCAGCCCCACCTCAACCACCACCCCCACGACCGCCCTCTCTAACACTGCTTCTTCAATTTTCTCCCTCTGTTCTTTCATTCATCCGTCAAAGCATCATGAGGTGAAATGGACCCAGGCTGACTAGTTGTGTTATCTGACAATCCAAAGAGTGCGATCACTGCAAATGTATGTGCATGTATTTGTAAATACATGAGTTTTTTTTCTGAATATATAAAAAAGTAAACATACGATACTCTGCAGCATTGGTATTTGGTGAGGTTTTTTTTTTTTTCCTTTCTTTTTGTATGGACTCCCAGACGTCTGTTAGCCTGTTCCACGCTGGGCTTGGCTAGCCTCATCAGTGTAAGAGGTAATTAAGTATGAATAATTAACACCAGCGCCCCCCAACTGGGAGGCAGCAGAGAAGCTTCCCCATGGCAGCAGTCGGCCAGATCACACATGGCCCTCGTAGCGGTCCACTGTGTGCCCCACTTGTTCATTAGATATACCCACGGCACAGACACGTTGTGATCCTAACCACAGGATCCTGCTCTTTAGGGGGTGGGGGGTCCTGTGGTGAGGGGCATATTGGATATGTTTGGTTTATCTTGTTCTTTAAGAGAAAACCCCTGATTTGCTAGTATCAGCTTTTTTTTTTAATCTCTTTAAGACACTTTCTCTTAACAGATGGTGACGTTAAAGTTTTTAGATATTGCATAATGAGATATGTTATTCCAACATATTTCATGGTGAGAACATTATTTTTAGTCCAGTTTTGCGTCTTTCCTTAGTGACATAGCTAGCTGTACAGTGATTGTTTAGCTCTGAACTTCATTGAAGTTTGTGTCTTTGGTCAATGAGTTACAGCACTATCTTTTTAGACCTGTGGAGTTTTGGAGTCAACAGGTAAATGTCAAGTGTAATCACCACAGGAAAACCTTTGCCCTACATACAAGTCACAAATGAGGAGTTCACCACCGGAATACCATGATTACATGCAGTACAGTCGAAAACAAATGTGGAAAATATAATGAATTAAACGTGCAAAACATGGTCCTGACAGGTTTTTTTTTCTAACCAATAATATCCAAAGTATGTTCTTATGTTATACAACTCTTTGTTTGTATACATAACAAATTAGAGAAAGAACTGGATTATATTATTTCAAATAGCTGCAAATATGTGGAGATCTGCTTAGTATTGAACGCTGGTCGTGCAGCTATTTATCTTCTGTAATTTTGTGCAGTTTTAGAAAGTTGGAATGTTGGTTGTTTTTTTTTCTATTTGAAGCTTTAGAATGTGTCAGAAGTGTGGCTTGCATTACCTTGATTGGCAGAGTGATAAATGCTTTTGACAGTGGAATGATGTGACAGAAAATGGAATGTTGTTTTATAGGCATTAAAATCTTCACACCATAGAGCAGTAGTAGTAGGTAAAGCCAAAACATATTTCTAGGATTCCGATGCTGCAGCGCTAACATTGTCCTCTTTTTCTCTTTTTCCTTGGTATTTCTCTTCCTGTTGGTTTGTCAGCTGTGCGGGCGGATCGCATGCGAGGGGGTCGCAACAAGTTTGGCCCGATGTACAAACGTGACCGGGCCCTGAAGCAGCAGAAAAAGGCACTGATCCGAGCAAACGGCTTAAAGATTGAGGCTATGACCCAGGTGATGCAGGCTGTACCCACTGACCTCACCATCTCCTCTGCCATCCAGAACATCCACTCGGCCGCCTCCAAGGCCCTTCCCCTGAGCCACCACGCGGGCCACCACACTGGTCATCATCACCACCATCACCACCATCACGCCACTGCTCTGCCCCCCACAGACTATGACCGCAGCCCGTTTGTGACTTCGCCGGTCAGTATGGCCATGCCGCCCCATGCCGGCAGCCTGCAGGGCTACCAGGCGGCGTACGGACACTTCCAGGGCACGCGCACCATCAAATCCGAGTACCCAGACCCATACACCAGCTCGCCAGAGTCCATCATGGGCTACGCCTACGTCGATGCCTACCAGTCAGGGTCACCGCCCAGCTTCCCCCACCTGATTGTAGAGCTGCTCAAGTGTGAACCAGACGAGCCACAGGTTCAGGCCAAAATCTTGGCCTACTTGCAGCAGGAGCAGGCCAGCCGGGGCAAACACGAGAAGCTCAACACCTTTGGGCTCATGTGCAAGATGGCCGACCAGACACTCTTCTCCATCGTGGAGTGGGCCCGGAGCAGCATTTTTTTCCGTGAACTCAAGGTAGGTGTTCTCCTTGTGCTTTTGTTGAAGTTTGAAGACCTTTTTTCCCCATTTTTCCTTTTCATTTTTGAAGTTTTGCCGTTATGTGTAATTGGTGTGATCTCACACTCCGCTGAAATTTTGATTTCATTTTGCTGTTATTCTGTAGGCTTTTAATAAATGATTGTGTGTTTTGTTTCAATGCTAAATCTTTCACCACCTTGTCATCCATAATTGACAGTACTTTACACAGTTCATGAACATCATCTGCTCAATCCTTTATCTTCAGCCGGCTTTTAATCTTCCATTTTTACGCTCTGGCTCAACATTAATGCAGAGTGCACAGGGCGTTTGGGGGGTGGAGAGGTTTGCTTGCCACAGCTGTCTGTCCCACTGCTTCATCAACATGCAGCAGCCAGATATTTTTACGCTGTGTGTGACACATTTTGGCTATTGGTTGTGAAAACTTTGACTAGAAGCTTCAGGCTTTTTTAGACTAACAGGTTCCTTGTCTGAAGCTTTTATGCGAACTGAATACTGTCCATCTAACCTTGAAATATTCCACAGATCTAAGTGGATTTGCAGTGTGCGGTGATATAACACAATAGCAATAAGTGCTTTAATAGTTTGGACAGTCTTTCCTGTATAATTGTTTCTCACAGTCATTTCCCTCTGACCAATGTTGAGCGTTTACCCAGGCCTCGCTGCAAAAAATGTAATAATTCACACTCTTATTCATCACAGAGCCCAGGGGAGAGTTTCTGGTGTGTGTTTGTGAGCTGGCAGCTTTATTTGCTTTGAAAGAGGGTTAATTTTTAGAGCAACATGAAAGCCATTTGATTAGTCTGAGCTTCACCTGTTTTTCTTCCTGTTGCCTGACTCCTTTGTCTGTTTGTTACACACCACATCGCCAAAGGCTCAGCTGCATATTCATGGGCCTAGGCCTGGTGCGAAATTCCTTGCAAATATTATATTTTATTTTCAAGGGGGAAAACACCAAATGAAATAAATGTAATATTTAATATCTGGGCCAATTACAACATAGACAAGAGTCCTTGAAAAACACATGTTGACATTTAGCACACGCTGTGTCCTGGCTATTGACATTTTCGAGATCTGTATTTGCATTCAACCGGGGTGCATAGTACTTCAGTCACACACACACACACACGAGACTATTGGAGGGTGTGGCTGTGGCTAATAATTGTGTAATTGTGTATGGTTTGCCCATTAACTTTGAATGATCATTTTTTGCTCCAGTGTGAAGCCGCTCTTTCCCACACCCTCATTCTAATTCAATTATCTCAGCCACTTGTGTTTGTCACTCCCTGATTGCTAAATGAAATGTCATTATGTTTGCCTAATGGCTACGCATATTACAGGAGCGTACTAGTAATTGAGATGGGTGCCTGTTACAAAGGTACAAAATGACCTGAGCTTAATGCTGTAGTAACCTCCTCCCTCACCCGCAATCACCCCTAAAAAGCCTCTCCCGTTCCTGTTGCACCACCCTCATTGGTCTATTTCACAAGTGAGGGGGATAATTGAACTCACATCCCTTGTCCTAATTTTTAAAGTGCCATCTAAAGCACAAGAGAGATGGAAAAAATAATGCACTAGCTGTGGCTTTGACAGTTTTTCCCATGCACCCTCCTATCCTCTCTCCTTTGCTAGTTTCTCATTAGTAACCAGTGGGAGAACTATTGAGCAAAGCTGTCTGAACTGCAGCTCCCCAAATTTATTGTGAACAGTGCACAATGTCGTGGTGATCCGCTTTTCATTTCAAAGGATGTCCCCTGAATTATTTAGGCCAGCTTTGTGTGAACTGCACTGATTTGTTTATTATTCATTAATGAAAAGTATGTGTTTGTGTATCACTGTTTTTAGTCTGTTCTGTTGCCTCTTGTTATCTTTTTGCTGCTACAGTTTCACACCAAATTAACTGGAAACACCCACCCTTGACACCCTCTCCACAACATCCCTGCTTTTGTCTACACTGTGTCTGTGCATGTATATGCATATGTACATGTTAGTGATAATTCTAAGCAGCTATGGCATTTCCACTGCTTTTGATTCTAACAGATAGAATAAGAATCTAGACAAATTGTGTAACCTTGCATCTACAGTTACGGAAAATATTATTAGACGACCCCTGTTTTCTTTGATTTCTTGTTCATTTTAATGCCTGGTACAACTAAAGGTACATTTGTTTGGACAAATATAATGATAACAACAAAAATAGTTCACAATAGTTTAATTTCAGAGCTGATATCTATCCATTTTCTATGTTTTCTTGATAAAAACCAAAATTACTTCAGTTCTTACATCAATATCTATGGCATTGTACTGACAAAAACAGTGCTTTTAGGGATTCTGTGTTTTCTTTTTTGTTTGTTTTAGTCACATCATACACACAGGAGTTAAGACTTGATTGCATAACTATTGTTTTTGATGACTTTTGATGATCTAATATTTTTTTCTGCAACTGTAAATGCTACTTAAGTTGCCTTATGATATAAAAGGATGCTTCACCTTTAGCTCTTTATAGTTCACTCATTGAAATACTATGAAAATTCAAATTTTCAATCTTACAATGTTATTGGAGGACATATGACTATTATTTTTGTGATTTGTTTTACTGTTATGTACTATGTAGAGAATCAAGGTCAATTAAGTTACCATATTTGGTTCCTTGCCCATATGTGGCAACAAAAAAAAAAGAATTAAAAACACATATAAGGTGAAAGGAACATATATTTTAGAACATTAGAACAACATGATCCCTTTGGACACCATTATTTTCATTAATACCATTACTTCATGGTACCTTCACAGACCCTGTGGATCACATTTGATCTGAGATTGTTGTCTCACTCTAACTGTTGCTGTCACTGTCTGCTAATTTGTGCAGAAATGACCAAAAACAGTCACTTGCCTGATAAAGGGTTAACATGTTATGTGTGTTTCAAGCTCACCGTTAAACATAAGTTCGAGTTGGAGATGAGAAAGACAGGAAGCAGAACAGAATTAAAAGTTTGTCACAGGAGTAGTCGGGCGCTGTAGGAAACTATAAATACACTTTCATCTCACACACGCACATAAAGCACACACACACATAGCTACATTAAGACACAGACACCGCTCACACATAACACACTAGACCCTCTCACTATTATTAGCCCAGTAAGAACAAAAGAATTTCTCTGGTAATAGAGCCAAGCTGGGAGGGTGTGTGAGAGGAGCGCCAAAAAAAGTGTTTAAAGATTTAGTTTCCATAAGTTGGCCTCGGTCACGGGACTCATAAATATTTAGCCATTAGGAGGACTTTCTAAAGAGCAGTCCCCGTTCTTTTCCAGTGGAGCACAGTGCCGCTCTCTTTTCCCCCCTCTTTCTGGGAATGAGGCGTGACGTGCGGGACGTTTATTTCTAACACCTTGGATCCGAGAAATTAGGGTGGGCCTGTCTGGCCAACCTGCATCACTTTCGATCGGTTTAACACATCGACGCTTAGAGAAAAGTCAGGCCTGCTGCGCTGGTTTTGAAATCAGTCAGACGTCGGCATGATGAGGGAAAGTTTTGGCACGGTTGAAGTCACGATCCCATGTGGTTACCGTATTTTATAAAATGTTATGCGAGTTGAGGACAGGTGCATATATATATAAGCTATATATATACTCTATATGTGTGTGTGTGTGTGCTTTAATTAAAGGATTAGATTGTTGTTTTTTTGCAGAGGTTTGATCACATCTCCAGTTTAGGGTCTAGATTGACAAACTGCTGCAGTGACTTTTATTGTTCATGTGTCTGAACCTACAGGATACCAGTCAGTGCGTGCATATGAAATTCTGAGCATATACCAGCGCTTGAGTGTGTGCTAAGGGGGGAAACATGTGTCTGTCTTCTAGTGGCATTTGCTAGCATTGGGGCTGGTACTGTGCCACCCCCCACCCCCCATCACCCTCCTATGTCCTGCCATGAACTCCTCTGTCCACCCTAGTGCCGGGCTCCAACTGGGAAATTTTAGTCATGAATTACTATATCCTGTTAAGAAATGCACTTTAGAATAGAATAGAATGCCTTTTATTGTCACTAGTCACATGTACAATTTACACTATATATATGCACAATGAGATTGAAAGCAACTCACTTCAGTGCAGACATTTAAGTAATACAAAACAACACAGGGATATTTACAACAAAGTATAGAGAAATAGAATCAAATAAATAGTATTAGTGCAAAAAGGTCCTATGTACAGGTTGGTAATGCACATTAGTTATCCAAGTTATTCAAGTTATTGTGTTGTTCAGATATTGCAGGAGGGGTGACACATACAACCATATATACACACATGAGAGTATCTAGTATTTAGTATTTAGAGACATTTAGTAGTAGTAATTTGTCTTTCTTTATTTTCACGAAAGACTTTTCTCTCAAAAAACATAATTCAGACCACCGTTTTCAGAATATGACCAGAAATCTGCTATGGAAGAGTATCTTGTGTCACTTTTTTTCAGTAGGATTAATAAAAATAAATAAACCTCATGACCTGACCTCATACCCTCTGACACCCAAACAGTATTTACATTATAATGTTATCAGAATTTTTGTAATAAATAAAAAAAAACATCTTGGATGGAAGTAATATTCCTAATAATCAAATCAAATTGATAATATTATATTATTTATCATCACCACTGATTGTAATATCGCTCTTTTTGATGTTCTTTTTAAGTGAAAATCAAGTATATTCCTATATTTAACTTACAGATCATGGAAATGGTCATAAAATCTCAGAGGAAATTCAATGGTTATTATTATCAAAATAGAGAAAACTGAAGAAAAAAGTGTCTTTTTCCACAAAATACATCAACCCAACATAAAAACAAGTGTATACAACCCTGTTGTTGATCAAACTATGGGTTTTGCTCGTAAATCAGCGTTCCAGAGGATGACAGTGTTTACATGTGCACTACAGAGTCTGTGAATGTCCAAATCATTTGATGACAATGAAAAACTGAGAGACTGGATTTTACCTCAGTTATTTACATGTAATGACAGGATTAATGGTTGAAAAGTTGTAAAATATTTTCAGTCGATGGT
>JAQQZY010000020.1:15608563-15644439 GCA_030068375.1 Ostorhinchus rueppellii | reverse complement strand
TATATATATGAAAAAGAGAAAAGTGAAGTTACATATTTCTCAAGGTTACATATTTGAACAATATTTTTCCACCCAGATGGAAGATGTCCAGTTCTATATGAAAAGAGAAAACCAAGACCCAAATTGAAAGAGATTCCTTTTTTTTTTTTTTTTTTGTGATTAAAACTTTTATTGTGGCAATAAAAATTCCACTACTACGCAAAAAACCCTCTGAACTATGCCTTTAATAGTAATTCCCATTGATATTAACCTCTCCGGCTCATGTGACCAGGTGCTGAAGCCCTCAAAGTCCATAATAACACAGCCATGGACAGGATCAACTGATACAGGATGTAAATTTGTTTTCCCCTTCACCTCTGGATAAATCCCCAGCATCTTCCAGCCAGAATAGGCAATGAGAGAAGCTTGTCTACCCCCCTGCTCGGAGCACCTTTTCTCTTGTTTATTTTATCAGACCTAAGGCGCTTTTTCCTTGCTCTCAATATTTCTCGACCTCTCTCCATCGCCTTCCAAGCCCCGCCGACCCGTCCTTGGGCGACAGAATGAAACCAGCCTCTACCTGTTTAGCTTAACAACAATAGCAATGTTGTCAGCAGAGGTTTAGATTTGACTTAATATATTCCCTATTGGACCATACCGCTTTAATTCTCTTTCATAGCTGCACAGCGTTTGGCCCCTTGGGTGGGTAAAGGAGGGGGTTGATGAGTCTTGGAGCAAATTGAGCCTTCATACTTTATTCTGACACACTGACAAAACCCTGTCCCCACTGGTGGCCTATTTTCAGACCCAAGAAGTGTGAGATACTTTTTGCTATGTATTGTTAGCACAGAGGATATTTGGCCTCTGGACATTAGCTCTGTGGTTGCTTAAGGGCGTATAGCTACAGTATGTGGCTGTACTCGGAGCTAAAGGACCACTGTTGAAAATGAAACCTTCATGTTTAGAGCTTAATGGAGCTTTTGTTAAACTTTTTTCTTTTGATTTATTTGTGTCTGTTTGGGCTCAGACAACATCATAAGAATATGGTAAATTTGTTCATATGTTACAGAGCCAAATTCTTATTGTAATAAAGGGATTTTACATTACGAGCTGTGTACAACTATTAAAACCACCAATGAATTAAAACACTGTTTCCACAAACTGTATCAGTCACTCAAGAAAGTATAGAGCTCTCTGTTCACACACATCTGTGTGATGGTACCATCACGTTTTCTTCTTCAAACAAAAATTCATAGCCCCTTATTTTGACAATCGGCCAAATGAACTAGTAATCCTCACATGCCAGCTGATAGTTTACATTATAGCTCTATTAGCTTAGCTTTGTTTTTACGTAGAAAACATCTGTTTGGAATTGTCCAAACAAGGTCAGAATTGTCACAGTTTAATCTGAACCATAGATCAAAAAGCAGTGAACTTAGCATCGTACAACTAGAAAAGTACTTGGAGAGTACATATCTCCGCCAAGGCAGCTCAGTGCCCCCATGCCCTATCTCCCAATGATAAGGAGACTTTTAAAAAATTCCTGGATCCAGACAGTGATCCGGATCACCACCAAAATTTAATCAGTTGTTCTTCGTCCTATTTCTATCATTTCTTGAAAATTTTATCAAAATCTGTCCATAACTTTTTGAGTTATGTTTCTAACTATTAAATAAACAAACAAACTCTACTGATTCCATAACCTCCTTGGCGGGGGTAATTATTCAGTTATCAAGATCAGTCTTTGATATCTTGTAGAACCTTTTGGAAACATGTCCTGTATTTTTTTCCCATGTGCCCTGACCATTCTTTGTGCACTTCTATGCACAAATGCCAAAAATGGTCCTATCTCGCAATGTTATAGAATCCTTTTTAAAAATTCCTGGATCCAGATGGTGATCCGGATCACCCCCAAAATTTAATCCTTTCTTCCATATCCCATTTCTAACAATTCCTGAAAATTTCATCCAAATCTGTTCAGAACGTTTCAAGTTATTTTGAACACAAACAAACAGATAAACACTGGCAAAAACATAACTTCCTTGGCGGAGGTAATAACACAAGACAATAGCTTTTTTTCTTGGTAGTTCTTCATGGTTCAACTGGACTGGTTTAGCTCTCAAGAGACTGGATGAGAGCTAAACCAGTCCAGTTGAACCGAAAAGAACTACTGAGACGAACCATGACCTGGGCAAATGAGAACCTAAATGGACATCACATAATAACTTTATCTCTTCAAAAGCCTCATAATCAAACTCCTCTATGTGGATGACGGTGATTTTAGCATCAAATCTAATCTAGTGGTGAAAAAACAGTGCTTCTTCTCACTTTGTCACTGTTTCTTTGACTCTAAAAGTTATTTCTTACCTGTTTTTGTCTCATCTTTCACTTTCTGATGCTTTGGTCAAAGCCCCTGTGGTGTTAGTGACTCCCTACTCCCTCTAGTGGTCACATTAATCCACTGGACTGTCTTTGTAAATACATTCAGTTCAGTCTACAATCCAATAGTAGGATTAGATTATTAACTATAATCTAATTCCATTTAAATCAAATTTTCACTTGTACATATTTTAGCAGCAGGAAGCTTTAGCAAAACATTTTTTCCATGGCAAGGAATTCGAGTCACATAGATCTCATGTTGACTTTCCTTGTGTGAGGAAAAAGTCTTTTTCCAACAAGTTTTCAGTGTCAATAACCAAAAAGTAAACAAACCATATAGGGAAAAAAGAAGAAAAAAAACTTGATATGTTGCGAAACAGTTGTATTGATAAATGGTAAACCTGAACAGGATTAATCAATATGTGTGTGTAGATGTGTCGGCACAATAGAAAAAAACAACCACTGATGCCATATTGTATTGGCACAACAATGAAAAGTTTCTGTGCTTGAAAAGCAAACAGGCTTTGACAAACTGTGGAGGAGGAATGGTTCATAGGACAAGCACCAGGTATATGTTGAAATACTTCTACTATCTATCGGCTACTCAATGAGCCACTCCAGAAGTATATTATTACATATAACTGGCAAACTTTGAAGGGATTTTCTGACAATTCCAAGTAAAATTTGTAGAATATTTGGCTTCAAACTTCCTTAATGCTGATAAGGGCAGTTATTATGAGCAGGGAAATAAAATAAAAGAATCAGTATATAGAAAATAGCAGGTGTAAAGTTAAATCCACTCCCCTGCTGTTCTCAGGTCATTTATAAAGCATTAAATACAGGTGATGAGAGTCTAAACAGACAATTCTGCACATAAACTCCAGTGGGCTTGTTCCCTGTATTCTCTGCTTGTATCCTGTGATAGCATGGCTGCAGTATCAGTTATCCTGTTATCCTTCAAGTCTCAAAGAAACCCCATTAAATGTTAAGAAGCATGTACAACTCAATTTTTATCACCCTGTCTTTTTTACTCGCCTCTAATGTGGAAGCATTGGATCGCAGAAGGGGAACTCCCCAAACGGGATTTGGAGAAAAATAAGGAAGCTGAGTGGAGCTCCAGGGATCAGGGAAACTTGTTTTCTGGCGAGCACAGATAGATGAGGACTGTAATACTCTAATGGGGAAGCAAAAGCTCCTGTAGAGAGGGGAAAAAAGCAAAAAAACACACACTTCCACGTGAAATGTTGTCAGTGGAGTATTGATAGGGACCTGAGGTGAATGTGTAGTTGTACATAGTTGCGTGTTGAGATACTTCAGGACCTTATGGCGGTGTGGGCTAAAACAAGAGTAAAGGAGAGATCAGGGCAGCGCTCCATAACTTAGATCAGGGGTGTCAAACTCATTTTAGTTCAGGGGCCAAATTCAGCTCAACCTGATCTCAAGTGGGCCGGACCAGTAAAATTCCTTCATTCATTCATTTTCTGAACATATTTTATCCTCACTAGGGTCACAGGGAGACCAGTAAAATACTAGACATGATAATAATATATTACATAATAATCCAAAATTTTCACTTTGTTTTAATGTGAAAATTTGTTTGTTTGTTTCCTTTCGAACATAAGGAAGAACCAAAACATCTCATGAATACAAAGAACCAATGGCAAAGCAAATACACAAGCACCATACAAATCTAAGGCAAAAATACAAATAAATTAAAAGGAAAAAAATTTTTTTTTCAAGGCAAAAAATAACACAAACACGTGTCAAGTACATCATCAATAACAAAACAAGTTCAATAAGTACTGTTGGAAAAGGAGTGGAAGGAAGAAAACCCCCTCTTCCATTTATACCACTTCATTTAATCAGCTTCCTTAATGATAGTTACATCTATTCTGAGTCATAGCAATGAAAAACAATGTAAATTACACGTAACTATCAGAAAGATAGTCTTTATGCCTTACAATGCCATATATTTAGCAATAGTCACAAACCAACAATGGTAAACAACAATGATTACATACCAACAACAGTAAGACGAGTCAATAATGTAATGACCCACCAGTTATACGAAGCCCCTCCCCCTGTACTGTGACCAGACCATACATTTGTAAACAGTTTTAAAGCGATGTATATTTTGGCTATGAATAACCTGAACTAGGGCTGTTCCATTAATCGAATTTTGATCACGATTTACATTTTGTTGTCAAACGATCTCAAAACTCATGTAATTGAGTTGAAATGATTTCTTTTCCATTTTTCTTTACACATTTTCTGAGAAACGGGCATGCGCGATACATTCCATTCCGTTGCAAGACACCTGTAAAGTACATATTTGTAGCCAAAAAATTTTTTTCAATTTAAATGTTTTGCATAAAGAATCAATAACAAAGTGTTTTTTGAGAGAGAGAGAGATGCTGAATAAATGTATTGTGAAACTCAAAATTAATCGTTTGAGTAATCGTGATTTCAATATTGACCAAAATAATCGAGATATTGATTTTTTTCCGTAATCGAACAGCCCAAACCTGAACTACCATGTACAATCTGACTTTTTTGTTGAGAAAAATAAGTAAAGTTTCAACACCAATCACATTAACACAACATACAGATCACCGTGAATCTATTATTTTATTCAAATTTTACTTTTTTTTTCTTAAAAATGTTCATGCTGTTCATAATTGTTCAGTATATTCACATTTTATTGTGACAATAGTTTCTATATGTAAATATTTTCATAATGCAATTTCACACTCATGACAAATTACAATATCTAATGTCTTCAGTGCAATTGTTTCATTTTGTAAATTCATCCTGCGGGCCAGGTTGGAACCTCTGGCGGGCCAGTTTTAGCCCCCGGGCCATATGTTTGACACCCGTGACTTAGATAAAAGCCTACTTAAGTGATATCATTAACCATGCGGCCGTTGCTCCTTGCCCCATAGCCCTTATTTGCTTTGACTGCCCTTGCTGCCCTGTTTTTTAACACCACATATACAGGTCCTCATGCTGGATATTGCAGTAGGAAGCCCCTCGTCCTCTTTAAGAGTCAAAGGTTTGTAGGTTTTCCCCTGTCAACGCCCCCTGCCTCTGATTGGAGATGAACTTGGGAGCTGATTAATAATAAAGTAATGGTATGATAAAGTAGAAGTGGCCACCGCTCGCTTGATAACAGTCTGGTAGGGTGCAATAAAGAGAACCCGGCCTGGACACGAGTTCAGCCGCTGTTTGAAGCACTGCAGCCGCATTAAAAGGTGCTTCTGCTTTGATAGGCTCATATAAACGTCTGTGAAAGTCCTATTGGAAGAGGAGAGCCAGTAATTCCCGCCTACACAGGAAGTGACTAGTTTGTATTGCACTTACATTTAATTGGCCGAGTTTACTGACAGGACTTGACTCAATAACCGTTTATGGCCCAGGAACTTTATGTGTTGTTTTTGGAGCCAGCAGGAAACACGTGTTGTGAAGTTTGAAAGGCAAGATGGAATTGGCAGCATGTGACTGAGAGGTTTATTAATCGGTGGCACTAAGAGTATAACAGTGAAAAATGAGCAATTCTGAAATAAATCACATGTATAAGCTGTTGAAAAGTGTGTTTTATATTGGAGACAGTGAAAATAAAGGTGCAGAGGGGGTACATAAGAATCAGAATCAGCTATAGTCACCAAAACAAATACGAGGATTTCTTTTCCGGCAGTTGTCTCTATAGTAGATGATGGATAAAAAATGTAGGAAAAGTAAAATAAAAAGATAGACACTGAGAAAATAAATATTTTGACCTCATTTTGTGAGATAATTGTGAAAATGTGATTTATTATTGATAGATAAGTCGGTACATAACCACTGTATCAAGTCAAATCAAGTGTATAAATACAGAAAAAAATTAGGAGACCATCGAAAGTCATCAAAAACAATGGTTACACAATCCAGTCCTAACTCCTGTGTGTATCATGTGACTAAAACAGACAGAAAAGAAAACATGGAATGTCTAAAAGCACTGTTTTTGTCAGTACAATGACATAGATATTGATATAAGAACTGAAGTGATTTTGGTTTTTATCAAGAAAACATGTTAAATGGATAGACATCAGCTCTGAAATGAAACTACTATGAGCTATTTCTGTTGTTATCATTATATTTGTCCAAACAAATGTACTTTTAGTTGTACCAGGCATTAAAACGAACAAGAAACTGAAGAAAACAAGAGTGGTTTAATATTTTTTTTCCACGACTACACTGTAAAAAGTAACATTGAATCCATTTCGACATTTTTCTCCAATAGGTCACACACACACAAAAAAAATATTAAAAAAAAAAAATAGTTGAGTGAACCAAATTAAATGATACTGAATGTAATTTATTTTGGTTCATTCAACTAATTTTTTTAATGTGTGACCTATTGAGGAAAAATTTTGAAGTTGAGTCAATGTTTTACTTTTTACAGTGTAGGAATGAAAAGAGAAGTGTGTCTGAAAACAAAATGATATTAATATTAACTTTATGGTCCTCAGCATATGTACAGAGACAGGTGACATTTTAAAGATGAAGGTATCATGTGACAAATATCAGGTTTTTCATTCAATAGGAAAACTTTACTCTTAACGTTATATTTTAGGAACAGCCCATTTTTCCCTTTACTGCATGGAATGTTTACATCTTCTGTAAAGTGATGATACACAGAAACATCAGCAAATAGGTTCTATTACCAGGCTGTTTCACTTTACTATGTGGTATTTTACTGTGATAAACAATCTAATTTTATAAGTTTTTGCAGAGGAGTGAACTTTGACACCATGGTTTTCTTTTGATCAGGGTTCTTCACACTGCACATTCTTTACTGAGATCAGAGTCAAATGATGAGGCATGTATTTGTATGAGTGGATGAGCTGTGAGTGTAATGGTCCATGTGTGTGTGTGTGTGTGTGTGTGTCCCTAGAGCAGGTTCATTGTAAGGGGCAGCAAATGAACGCAAAAGACACACACACATATACTCATGGCACAGAGCAAATCTAGTCTAATTAAAAAGCACAGTGGTGATTTCTGGGGTTCTGTGATGGAAAGAGTAAATGTGTGTGTTTGTCTGTGTGCATTTTTTTTTTTTTTTTTTGCATTAGGTCGCTACGTTTCAGTATGATCGCCCGTCAAATGAAACAATGTATTCTGCAGGACCTCGGGGTTTCCATTTGAGTATTCGGACGCTGCGCTGCCACGAACTGTGGCTGTTTTATGTGAAAAAAGTTGATAATTAGTCCCACAGTGACTGAACAATGAGATGGAGAAAGAAAGAGAGAGCGGGCGAGGGAGAGGAGGGGGGATGGTGGGCATTAAAAGATGGGAGCACTTCGCACATATAATGTCCGTCCTGACACTGTCTGGGAATCAGTTATCAATTGTTTATTTATTTGTGTTTGTTTTATTTCCTTCATAACCCCTTTTCTCTCTCCTCTCCTTCTCCTGCTTTTGACTCCGATGCCACAAATTACAATCAGTACACCTGTCTAACCTGATCAGCAGTAATCTGAAATATTTCCTGTTACCCTCATGTTTTGACTCACTTTTTCAGTGTCTTCTGTAAAATGGAAGAAAATATTGAGATATTATAATTTGTGGTTTTTAATGTTTTTCTTATTTTGGATCCCCCATTCATTATTTTTTCAAAAGAGGTCCTGCTAATAATTAGCAATTAAAATGCTGTCTTTTTGCCTCACTTTCCCCTAATTAGCTTGACAGAGACGCTGGGTCTCTGTAGTTCCCCTCCCCACCAACATCCTCACATACATGTAGACCAAACTCCTCTCCACATGCGTGCACACACACTCATTTGACTTGAAAACCATGACAAAACCTGTTATGTTTTTGTTTGATCTTTGCTCACCTTGTCATGTTGATGATTAACAAAACAGAACTCAGATGAGGCTCTGATATCTGATTCTGTAGTTACTAGTAGTCACAAAACATGTCACATAAACTTCCTCCCTTAGAGAAAAGTGAGCCCTTCAATGTAGATTCAAAACAGATACCTCTATATGTATATATGTTTTTGACTAAAGTATGTCTTATATACATCATAGCAACAATCACATCAAACATGAGTTTATACTTTTGCTAAAATGGACTGTTCTTTTATATCAGCAGTTTTTTTGGTTTTTTGGTTTTTTTTACATTTCTCTTTAAAATCTCAGACATATTTCTTATTTTTCTGCTATGATTTGTTCCATGTGCAGACTCACCTGTGTAGGATGTCTGTGTTGACTCTTAATGCTCAGTTTCATATACTGTGTTCGCTTATTTAAGGCTATAATGATGTGTCTTAGTACTGTTGGCGTTGTGGAATCTAGTTCAGGAGTCTGATACGGGGTCAGACAGCTGAGTGGCAGCAGGAAAAAGCACGTGTCATGTTTGTTTGGAGGCTCCTTTGTCACAGGCCACTCCCCTCCCCCTTTTCCTGCCCTCCTCTTGGCCTTATTTAGCCCCCTGCCATGTCATTCAGGGGTCAGGGTGAGCATGAAAATGTTACACGCCAGCTTAACATACACACACACACACACACACACACATACACACAAGTGTTACAAGAAGCCAGTCAGACACACACATACAGATTGTAATAGCATGGTAGGGTGCATCATAGATGGAAGTGCCTTGAAGGACCTGCTTCTCATTCTCCAGACCTCATTAGCTGCTGATTTATCCCTCCCCCCTTTCTCTCAATACTTTGGATGGGTAGATGGTATATATGTGCGTTACAAAAGGGTACTGTGAGACAGAGGAATACTGTGTATTTCCATGGATTAGTGTCTGTGTGTGTGTCTGAGATTTAGCATGAAAATTGGTACATTTTACAGTGTGTGTGTGTATGTGTGTGCGTGTAGGTCTGGGGGTGTCAGCGAGACACAGGGACTCTGTCATTCTACATTAGCCCGCTGTGAGCACATTCAACCTGGGGTCAAACAGATTAATAAAAGATCACACTTAGACGTACACACACGGAAAGAGACCAGGAGCTACAGCCTGATTAAATATTCTGCAGCCCTGCGCTTCATAATCATGACAAGTACACACTGCACTCTGGTCCACCATTATCCATTTAGCAAATTTTTGTCTTGTCTTGCAATAATCTGCCTAAACCCCCTGTGACCTTATTATTGTCAAGGAAAAGTGCTTATAGCTGCGCGGAAAGGTAGGATTTTGAATAGATGCAAAATGTATTTTGCACAAATAATTAATAATAAAATAAAAAATACTTCCCATTGAGATGAATTCTTGCATTTTGCAATTGAAGTGATTATTTTTTAGGAATATAAAGAATGAATATAATATATACCCCCCCCCCCCCCACACACACACACACGCTTTCAACACTTTCATATCTTGGAACAACTGGTGCAGGTATTAGGTTAAAGAGAAGCTCTGGTGCTAATATGACAGTAACGCTGCCCTACATAATTCATCGACACTTGGGAATTAATCTCTCAGGAGGAGAACCCTCTTTTTACCTGATTCCCTCTCCAATAAAGTCTCGGGGGATGATTCAGAGGAAAAGGGGGGCATTTCATCATGCAGCTCATTTCTGAATCCTCCTTAAATTAAAAATGAACAACAACCAAAGATTTAACTTGTAACCTGGGTGCAATTTGCCAGGGGGGTATACCTGGCATTAATTATTTTTAACCCCAGAGGGAGCAAAATTACCCCCCCCCACACACACACACACACACACACACACACACAAACAGTAGCTAATGCTACATCACTAATAGGACATAATAATAAAAATAAAAGCATGTTTTATGAAAGTAAAGCACTACAACATGTAAACAGTTGAATGTAGAAAAATAAAGACAATGGCTACTGCCACAGTACTGTGACACGAAATATTGATTTGTTTATATCCACAGAGCCAATGAAATATTAGCATTTTCAGTGACAATTGACAATAAGCACTAAGGACATTTTGTTGCCACAGAGCCAATCATGGACTCTGTTCTGTGAAGTCATTGGCCTCTTGTTGCCACAGTACTGTGGTGACACATGACATGTACACTTCATACACACGGCAATGAAAATATGTCAGTCTGCAAAAGTTTAATATCATTTGGGCCTTTTGTCCACACAACACCAGCATTGTTGGTGCCCTGAAACAGCATTTTTAGAGAACAGATCCCAGAGCAAGCGTAAAAAAAATCTCACAATGCTATCTTCGCGTTGCTGTGTGGACAGGCAAAACACCCTTTTTGGAAACAGTGACACTATAGTGCCACATGACCAGATGAAGAAAACCTCAAACATAACCTCATGCACATACATATTGCAGTGTTTTTAACCCAGTTTTCCCATTTCCACCTGAACACAGATATTTCTTGAAACGACACGTGCGTGAGTGTGAAGCTTTCAGAAGCCACCAAAGAAAAATACCTCAAGTGTTATTGCGTGGGTGTAGCCTCTGGTAACTGGTACCCTAAAGGTTTCCTGTAACTGGAACGTGGTATGTGTGATGCTTACTGCCACAGTACTGTGGCAGCAGGGTGACAGCTTACAGGTCTACACATGATATAATGAGAGCACTGATTGGCTCTGTGGTAACAGACAAATGAGTTAGTCCCACAGTACTGTGGTAATAGGTTCCATTGGTGTTCTACTTGTATGATTTTCAAGAATTTAACTGTTAGCTGCAGTTAGTTAAATTAAAGACAAATTAAAGGGATTCAGAGCACCATAGCTTCATCTTTCAGAGGAAATTAATCCCAGAAATATTATTGAGAAAATCTTGAGAAAATAAATCCGACGTTCAGCAAGACATAAACTATATTAAATGACTGACCAAACTGACACCACTTCATGTGAAGACACCTTATTCTGATTGGACAAATGATGTGACTTCATGGCTCATGTATCTAGATCTCCATCAGATCTGATCTGAGTCAAATGCCCACTTCCTGTGTGTGAATGCATGGCACATAGAAAGGTTTTTCTTATTGATTTTGAGTCAGAAAGTTGATGGTGATGTAATTTTCCCACACGTTCATATAATGATGATAATAAAAATATGATTTAAAGGGCACAAATAACCCGGTTTGCACGCACAGAGCGAATCTTTGTTTTATATTGGCAAGCAGCATAGACTAAAAATAAAAATAAATAAATAAGCCAAGCCTTTTGAGTTAGCTGCTTCCTTTTAAAATGTCATCTTTTCTAACCTTTCTCCTGTTTTTTCTTCTAGATGTAAAGAACCTGGAGAACTTCCACCTTGTAGAAAGCGTGCAGGAGCAGGTGAATGCAGCATTACTGGACTACGTCATGTGCAACTACCCACAGCAAACAGACAAGTTTGGCCAGCTGCTCCTCCGGCTGCCTGAGATCCGTGCCATCAGCCTGCAAGCCGAAGAATACCTTTACTACAAACACCTGAATGGTGACGTGCCCTGCAACAACCTGCTCATTGAAATGCTACACGCCAAAAGAGCTTAGGAGGGGACTACACTACCCACAATGCAGCTCTGTGGACATCTGAGATTTTTTTCTGCAGCCCAAAAACTTTTGAAATTTATGCTTTTACCAAACTAATTCTCCAGCCCAGACTTGAATATGTGATGGCGTGGAGTGACGAGAGCTTAGTGTTAGCCACTCGTGTTTATAGTGAGTTCATTTCCATCTCGAATCGCAGATTTGGACACATGCACAGAGACTGATGACGTGCACAGAGACAGCATTTGGATCTGTTTATTTAAAAAAGTCCGAACTGAAAGTGGCTTCTCTTCGACCTCACAGGAAGAAAGACAATATTTAAAGGAAAAAAGAAAAAAAACACTTGAAACAAACACTGCGAGAAGGTATCTAAGCACGGACTATCAAGACTGACAGGCTGCAACTTCACATTTTACAACTGGTGACACTGTGAGAGGCTTTTCATGCTGCGAAAGAAAGCTGTGTATCATCGCCCTTTGTCTTTCGGTCAGGTTTGTGACGAGCAGGATAGCGTCACCAGCCCTACAGTGTGCTGTTCCACCAAAATAACTGCTTTCAGCTGTCGTTGGTACTGTAAATACAAAAGGACAAGCAGCCAACCAGGCCAGAGACACTTACCTACAACACCATAAAGTCTGTTCTTTCTTTTTTTTCTTTTTTTTATCTCACACAAGATGCCTGCTAAGGCAGCTTGACCCCACAGAAAAAGACTGACAGTAAAAAAAAAAAAAAAGGTCTAAAAAAGGAACATCCTCAAATGAACAAAATTATAAAGAAGCCAGTAAGAAGAAAAATAAGACTTTTTTTTTTTCTCTTGTAATGGAAGTCATGTTTCTCATGGTCACTGTGTAGTTCCCTTTTCTTATTCCACCGCCCTGAATCATTTTAAACTATGTACCTCAGAAAAACTAGTGTTAAATAAATTCAATAAATAACGTTAGTTGAAACAACTGTTATTATAAGCCCCCTTTTCCTGCAAAGAAACAACCTCCCCTTTATTATTTTTAAAACTGGAACAAAACAAAGTGTAATTCTGGAGACGGAGAAGGATCAACCTTGCCTTTGTCCGGAAAGACCAAAGCCTGCTGCAGAACAGAAGGAGGAAATTACAAAAACCTTAATAATCAGTATTATAGGAGAAAAAAAAAAGATTTGTGATGTCACAATTATGTGAGTCTTGCCTTATTTCATTACCATGCTAGCTAACCGTGCAGATGTGAATGAAAATATGTACAAATATATATATAAAGTATTAATGTTGTAAAAAATTTTAAAAAGAATAATTCAACAGGTGTTTACATTCATGTGGTCAAATGGAAGAGAACTGTGATGAAGCATAAATTGCTAAGCAATGATTTCCTAAAAAAAAAAAAAAGAAATCAAAGAATTGAAAAAAAAATCCCTCTGATTTGCTTTCTTTGGTGTGTGTACAGTGGTTTATTTTATATTTGTTTTCAGCAGTACTTAAATTATGTCGTGAGACACTAAAATCAAAAAGGAATCACACTTAAAATTTTAATTTCTATCTGTGTCTGCTGGCATTCAAACATTTGTTTCTTAAGCATTACTGTATAATGTTTCAGTTTAGGTTTCAACCTCTTTTGTAGACTTTTTTTTTTTTTTTTTTACAGTGTATTTACCTTTTTGATGTACAGTATGTCACTGGTTACGCTTAATAATGAAGATAATTTATTGCGTCTCTTGGTTTCCATCTTTGTGTTACATGACGTGAGGTGTCCACGCCAGAATAAATTTGTTTACTGTAGCATGTTCTTGTTATGTTTTCCACAAGTTCTGAGATGCAAGTCTAGAGCAAAAAAAAAAAATGGACTCGCTTTTTTGTCTTTTAAATGTTTATTCAAGTCTAAGTCTGTACATTGAAAAGAGTATTGTATTTAAGCAAGTAGGTGTGAAAGATGTCTGTGCAGCATCCGTTTTTCTTTACTGAATTTCAGAATGCATTATTGTTCTGTCCAGTTTGCTCTTATACCAAAGACTGCATCTTTTCCCTGTGAGCTGTGACCTTTAGTATTGTGTCCAAAATGAACAAAACCACCTTGTTTTTACTCTTATTTTTTCCACTCTTAAAGTTTGGCATCCTAAATTATTATTATTCTCATGTGGAATTCCTCAAATGTACAGTAGTTGTTGTTACTGTTCTTTCAAATTGTCCCACAACACTTGCCTCCTACAACAACCTGTGGCGTTTGTTTACCTTTTGTCCGCATTTTGTTCAGTCATAGAATGATCATCGGTCTTTCAATGGCATGTTTAATGTATAAAAAAATAATTGCCACATCATTCAGGTGTTCCTGATCCCCTGCTCCACTTTCTGCTCTCGACACTCTCATTATTTGTGTCCATTGATCAGACAATCCTTTATCACCCACTCCCACAAATTCTGTTTTGGTTCTGCAGCCGCCTTTGAATTCCGACCACATACTGGTGCAGCTCTTATCATGTGTAGGTAATGCAGACACGCACACTTATCAGCCATGGCAGAAGTCCCTTTTTTAACTGCATGTTTGCTGAAAATTCCTGCAGTCCTTCTTTAGCCTCATAACAAATCTGTTTGGAGATAAAGGATAAAAAAAAAAAAAAATGTCTGGAGACCTGGTTATCTGTTCTGAACCATCAGAAGTTACAGGAAATGGTGTGATGTTCGGCTGGTTTGCATCTAATTTGCATCTGCAGATACACTTATATGCAGGATAAATGCTTTAACAAGGACTTTGACAACAATAGGCTTTGTGCATTCACACACCCAAGTACATTTACCCCCACATGGATACATCAAAACATCAAAATGCTGTTTCCCTTTTGCTTGGCTATGACTTTTGCTGCTCCTGCCGACACTCTGACTGCCCATCACGTCACTACCTGGTCCTGGGAGTGTCTCTCTGAGGCTAACTGAATTTTTCCTCATATTTCAATAAATAATTATTATGCTTATAACTACGTATTCTTACTTCCTCCACCCACTATCACTGACCGGCTTAATTTGTCTTTACAATATCCTTATGATGTTATAATAAAACATTAGGAAATTATTAAGAGAGAACATTACACAGGTGATATGAAGTTTTATTTATCTATAAAAATTCTCCTGATGACATTTACATTTTGGGGAAATGTGTTAAGATTGTTTTCATTTTTCTTTAAATAAAATATTTGCTCATTTGCACATACACGGATATACTATTACACACTTCACTACACAATATAATGATTTCATGTGATAATATCAGTTAAGTGAAGCCACAAAAGAAGAGATTATATGTTTTAAAAGTAGTAGAGATCATCACATTTCATCAGAAAAAAAAAATTCAATATCAGAGAATTAAAAAAAGAAATCTTAAAATGACTTAAAGAAATAGCAAATTACAGGTGAAAGAACATAGAGTAACTGACGAAAGAGCCACAATGAAGAAAAAAAAGAAAAGAAAAAATATACATATAGAGGGAAGATATATATACATATATCTCAAACTATAATCACCGAAACAGGTTAATCTATGTAGACGAGGCCGTAGCTTTTTTGAGGCGCGGGGCTTCGAGGGAAACAGGAAGCGCTGAACTCAAGCTCCATGGGAACGTGAAGACTACAGCCAACAGGCAAAGCCTCATCCTCAGAGGGAGACGACTCCTGAGTGAAAGAAGAGGAAGGGTAAGTGAAGAGTGTCAAGACACTTAAGGAGTAGAATCAGCCAGTGAACCCAGAGAAGTACAGTCAAATATGGGATATTTTCTAAAACAATTATATATTTGAATAAAACTCAAAAACATCCACTTTAGTTAAGTGCGGTTTTAAAGTCTAATCCTAAAAATGACTGTAATGAAAAGCATTTAAAATAGATTGAACAATATTCCGTCTCAACTTATGACTCTGCTCATCCAATAACCTTCAACATTACTGTTGTCTGTATTACAAATTACATCTCTATTATTCATTAAAATGTTCTCAGTGGACTACAGCGTTCCTGATTGCTTGAAGGTAAAACCTGATCTAAATAGTACAAATCAGGGAAAAGTCACGGTCATAAGCTGACAAATTCATTTCAAATTATTTATTTTTGTATTTTGCATTATATATGAATCTATAACACAACATACTGGAGCTGTGGCCCTGTTTTATACTCATCACTACAGTAAACCCAGGACTTGCCTTCACTTCTCCCTCATATAAACATATATAAAAAACATAAACTCCAGTCTGAATGTAAAGTTTCTCTTCTTAGAAAAAGCAACAAGTGAGACAAAATTGGGGAAAGTCTCTACACCCATCACTGGAAACAATTGGAGCAAAATTACTGACATTGTTTTTGATGTGAGAAACCAGATTAAAACAGGGCTGTTGTGTTTGCTCAAACAGTGATGATAACGTTAGTGCTTTTCTTGTGCAGAATTAAGGATGCTGGTCACAGCCAGGCAAGCGGCAAGCTCCATCCCCGGCGCACAGTGTTGCAATCCTCACTTGGAGCTTGGCTTGCAGTGCCTGGCCTCCTGTCTGTAAATGTGTTAAACCAGCTTTCACTTGCCCTGAATTTGTATAAATAATGTATATACATTTATCCACAGACTCTAACAAGTGGAGCCTCAGGTGAAAACACTCAGAAATGCATGCTATGCGCATCCCCGAAGGTGGACATCAGCTCCAAACGGACCAACTCAAAAGATAACCACACAGAGAGCAAGAAAAAAAAACACAAGAAAAAAAACACAAATGAATAACTTGCCAAAAGCAACCTAAACACGCGCACACACAGTTTTACTAACACACATACACACAGATGCAGTGCTGTCAGTTTCTAAACAAGTTTTCCTTTCCGTCACACAAACAGCCTCAAGTTCCTTCTGCCAGTGTTCTGAGAAAGCTTTTAAACTCTGGAACAACATCACTCGTGTTTACAGAGATGCGCTTGTACGTTTCCCTGTATTGTCAAAGAGAAGACTGAGGGCACAAGAAAAAACAAAAGCTGTTGGAAGTGTTCCAAGATTGCAAGAAAAGGTGCAAGTGAATGTTAGAACAATCCAGTTTGGTACTTAGCCCAGTTTCAGGCAGACCTGCAGGCTCAGGAGACCTGAGAAACGCACAACCAGTCAAAAAATAAATCCAACACCACCGAACATCACATGGTCATGTAAAATAAATGTGCAAATTATAATATTGAAATAAATGTTGTATTTAGTCTTTCCCATATTCAAGAGTTTGTTTCACATGATCACCTCAAGTCTTAAACTGATGCACATCTTCTCACCAGGGTTTTCAGTGGATCTTTTGTATCACAGTTGAGATAGGAGACTACTTTAAGTTCATTAAAAATAATTGCCAGTTTGTTAGGAAAGGTGTGATATGGATTAGTGGGAGAGTGAATCCTTCTGTCAGCACTGGAAGAACTCCGTCTCCTTCTACGGCTACCTTTGAATTATCATTATGACTATCCTCCTTATTATTACATGTAGGAACAACAACCTCTGAACTGTAATTACACCTTAAAAATTTAAAGTTTGGACACATGCATCTTTTTATGTGCTGTTTTTGGTCATTTTAATATACGCGTCTCTCCTGACACTATTTTGCAAATGCATGGTTGCAGCATCCTTCGCTCAGCATCACCGAACCAATCAACCAAAAAACCTAGATAGCATTTTCTCTTACTCCAAAATGATCGTGGAGGCTGTAGAGAAAAGGTCTTTAGACATCTGATACATTTGTGATATTCTCAAGTCAATAAACTCTGGCAATTATGGTTCCATTCTCCAAACCCACAGGCTCTCTTTTGCACATGCTCTGTTCCATCAAGTTTCAGAAAGATAATGAAACACATCCACAGCCCTACACGTGGAAACTGTCAAGAAATTACTTATTTTTTTCTTGTTAATAAAAAAAAAATTTAAATCATTAGCATTTGTTTGTCTTTCTGATGCAGCCACCTTTTGAATCACAAAAAATATTTCCCCACAAATATTTCACAATAATATTTAAGATTGTATACAACTTTAAGGGTGTCAGAAAGCTGTTTCTTTCCTCCCGTGTTACTGTATATAATCCAGTGCTAAACAATTGTGGCGATACACCTAGTTATGCAAGACTAGAGAAGGTGAGCAAGGTTTCATTGTACTTTATCGATTAATAAACTGGTTTACCCATCTCTTTCATTTGTTGTTTAAACTGGTGAAGGTTCACCTATGAACAAGGAAGCAAAGAAAAAAACAATACAGCCCTTCAGAGAGGCAATTAGCCAACTTTCTAATCGCTTATACCAAACAAGCGACTTGGGGACCTATTGTTTGGCGGCCTGATGGACAAACTTTAAAAATGTAAAGATCAAATTAATAGGCGAGCATTGTTAATAGGAACACTCACCATTGTTATGCAAAAGCCTCACTGTGGCATGCAAAACAAATACACTAAGGTTTGGAGATGGAATGGTTCGAAGGCCGCTGCCGTTTCATTTCAAAGCATGCATTATACATCATTGTGCATAAAGAGGAAGCCTACAGCATTATGATGTTTTTTCCACGATGATTATCCTTTATTAGTCATTAAAAAGAGAGCGAGAGAGAAAAAATACAACTTTTAAGCACCTGAACCTCGCTGCCAGCATTCCATTAATTGCCTGCACAATGGGGAGAGCCTTTGGAGATTTTTCAATTTCAAAAAATGAAGAGCATGTATTCAGTCGTGCTCATGTTATACCGGCACTTAAATCCTACAGAGCTCACATAAAAAAAGGACTCAAGGTTGCATCCGATTGAAAGCCTCCAACTACAGCCACTTCAGAAATCCATTTAGCAAGCGGGGGGTTAGAACATCTAATTCAAACAGAGTCGCCCTGTTAAAACGGATGCACCAATGTCTTTTAAAAACATAGACAAACACACACACACACACACACACTCTCAGGCACACACTTTTCTCCTGTGTTTGCATGGCTCTATTGTAAGAAAGATGAAACTGGCCCATTGAAAGAAGGCAGGCAACAAAAAAAAATTAATCTTGCCAAACCTCAGCCAAGTGGCGAAGGTGAATGCTTGACTGCACGTAGAATCTTGACCTTTGCATTGGCAGTGTCAAAAAGAGTACTCTACAGAAGTGATAAAGAAAGAGGTCTGGAGCATCTGTACAAACATGACAACCGGAATGTCACAACACTGCTATTCAAATGCAACCATTTGATTACGGAGAATATATATGAAAAATATACGTTTGACCTCAGAGACACAATGTTTCAAAAACAAATCCAAACAGTATGTATGTGAAATTAATTACCTGCAGTGAAGCAAAATAAATAAATAAATAAATAGTGTGAAAATTATATTAAATTCCTTTTCTGCACTTATATAGTTTTATTCCCAAATGTATTTAGATAAACAACTCCTTTGCACAATAACCTAAACTTTTATGAAGACGATGCCGTTGTTTAATTTAATGGAGGTGCAAACCCAAACGAATTAAGCTATTCCTAATATTCAACCATCTGTGTCAGTCATTCTAAAAGTATTGAATACTGAGAAAAATGTGTACATAGAAGGAAAGAGGAACTTCAGATCCTATGATATACAAACAAGAAAAGGTTTGAACTATAAGGAAAATCAACAGGATTCGAACCAATTTTTCAAAATAGTACTGTCATCTCATTAGGAATCTACGGTATGTAGCTATCAATAGAAATTAATTCTAGTTACTTAGAGTATGCGTCAATGAAAAGCTGAAGTCCCGCCCCTTCCATTGTTCAGCGGAAAAAATATGGAATGGAAAAATTGTGAGACAAATACATACACATATTTAAAGGATCATTTTAAAAGTCAAGAAAGTCACAGTTTGTGGCAAAGATAGTATACAAAAATCTAGTTTGTGTTAAAGAGCTAAAAGGACATACAGTACATACCACCAACACCAAAATGGCCACAGCCTTGGTATATTTCACCTCAAACTTTGACAATGAGATGGAAAAGTGATAAAAGAGGTGAAAATCATTTCACGGCTGGTCATGTTGAAGCTGTGGAGACATTTTCAACAGCTCTGAACAGATCCTGGAGAATGAGACTGTTACAATGTGATCACCTCTGCACCTTTTGATGTGGTCTCTACAGTTGTGTATTTTCACAGTCTGACACTCCAACACTTTAACAACAAACTGTGTTTTTTTGTACTTGTTAAATTATCTTTCATTGATTTTCCAATCTGCTTAATCCTTGAGAGGGTTGTGGGTCATACTTGAGTCGATCCCAGCTAACTGTTGCAGGGCATGATTCAAAAAAATTAAAAAATGGATTTTGCCATTGACTACAATTTTTTGTATTAATTTTTTTTCTTTACAAAATTAGGTCCCATTCAGGACAAGTAGAAGTGGAACAGGTTTGATTCTCTACACAACAGTTTTTTGTTCAGCAGAAACATGCCATGTCAAGAAATGGCAGTGAATGGCTGCATGTGCATGATTTTTCATTCTTTTAAAATTAAATCCAACCTCATGATGAGTCAAACACAAACACACTGACTCTGGATCTTTGGTCTTTCACAACAGTTTTCATAACAGGTTTAACTTTCTTTTTTATGTCCATTCTAGGTTACCTAACCATTCAGAATGCAATTTAAGAGCCACACTGTAGTCTATGTTCAGCAGGTCAGATGGACATACTGAAGTGGATGATGATGAGGAGGAGGAGGATGAAAAAGAGGATAAGGTTAACCCACAGAGAGAGAAGGAAAAGTACAATGGGTTTAGACAGTGGGAGGACAGTTCAGTATGTTCAAGTAGACACGGTACCATATGTAGGATGTAACTGGAGTCACGACAGAATAGGGAGGAATGTCCTCCTGGAAATAATAGAGTATAACCATAAGATTAAGGTTAAAAAATAAAAACACACAACTAGGTGCATAAAAGCTTCTGACACATGGTGAATTTTTAACCACGTCTCCTCAGGAGGTAATGTATGCATACTTATATACTGTCTTAACGTGATCATTTTCATTGAACAGTTTTTACTCTTGAACTTGGTTGTTTTTTGTTTGCTTTCTTTTTAAATTGCAAAGTGCTATATAAACGTTGCAAAACAAACAAAGTCATACATTTGCATCCTAAATCTAATATTGTATTCCCTTAAGTGTACTGAGTTCTGCAAGTATCAACTTCAATTTAGAGCGTTTTGTGCCCTACTGTAGCCAATGTGAATATGTTTCCACAGATGCACGTGTCTCGACACATACTGTACATCTGCAAGTCCACTTGTGAGATCAATATCAAAACCCCGAAGAGAACTGAATCAAGCAGAGGGAACTTTTCCTTTCATCTTTCCCTCCCTCCACACGTTCTTTCTTTCCTTTACTGTTTCAGAGTGCCATGGACAATCGCTGGCAGGCCTTCAGATGCAAACAGCTGCTCTCAGATTGTCACTATGATGAGAAACTGATTATTTAGTCTGCCATCCATCTCTTGGGACAGCAGCAGTTTCTGTTCGCTACTGAGGAGTCTTAAGAGGTTCAGTCCTTTGCCAGAGGCAACAGCAACACTGTAACAGAGGCTCTTATAAATGAACATCACAGAGTTATAGCTATGAAACAGGGAGTGTAAGCCCCAGGGAAGACCTTTGGGAAACATCTCCTCAGCATCTGTTTGGACTGTGTCTGTGCTCCAGAAAAGCCAGGGGTTAAAGAAGAAGTCTACCTTTCAACACTTGAAGCTCACCAAGACAGTGTCGTATGACTGTTCTACATCTAACAGAACAGTCACGGAAGAGTCACTATACTTGGAACAAGTCAATAAATCACATATTTTCTGTTTCACTTGTATTACCACAAACTTCTATTCATAAAATGATTAATTCAGCAGGTTTCTTAGTCTGTTAATGCTTACTGGTGTGTATGTATTCATTGGCTTTTAGTCGATTGGACTTTCATGAAATACTATTATTATGTCTGATGCTTATACTTGCCAAACCTAAATTTCTTTTTTTTTTTTTTTTTGTTCTTTGTAGATTCCATAACTGCACAGTGGGCTTCCAACTTAATTCAAAGCTGAAACTCTTCATATGTCATACTACTGTAATTTTCCTTTCTTTTGTTATTTTTTTTTCTTAAAATGTTCATTTTAAATTAGCATTATTTGACAAGTTCAATAGGTTGTGTTTATTTTGTTTATATAATAGGTTTGGTGTGTTATAGTCAGCGGCAGATGGTCCCATACTCAAATATTTTGTTGAACCACCTTCAGCTTTGATTATAGCCCACATTTGCTGTGGCTTCATTTCGATATGGTTATTCAGTCACAACATTTATTTCCACTCGTAACTGCATAACTGAGTTTTGACCAAAATTTTGTATTGCAAAGAAAGTTGCACAAGTGTGAAAAGTCTTCTCCAGCAAATTCAAAAGATTTTCAAAGGGCTTCAGGTCTGGACTTGCTGACTGTCAATCCTAGTATGATAGTGACGTCTCTTGATCCCTGAACCACTCTTTTACAAGTCTGATGAATCTGACGAGTGCTGAAATTGGGATCTTGGAATACAACTGTATCGTCAGCGAAGAAACAAATCCAGTGATATAAAAACCTGTTCATTCAGTATATTCAGGTTGTCAGCTGACCTCAGAAAACATTACCAAACCTAGACCTGACAACACTGGCCCCACAAGCCTGCACTGTTAGCACTAGGCATGATGGGAAATCACTCCATCTATCTCTCTTCTCAGACCGGCTATTGCCCACCCCTCTGGGACATGGTCAGTCTTGGACTCATCAGACCACATGACTTCCACCATCTTCCTTCTTCGTCTCCAGAGTATAATCCTTATGTTCTCTCATAAATTGAGCCCTTTTTTCTTTTTAAATAATTACAATCACACAGCTGTTTAGTCCAGATCTCCTGTGTGTGTGGAAATGTCCTTACTTTCACTATTAAATCATTCACTGCCAGGCGTTTTCAGAACAGAAACCCCCATACAGCCAGGCGTTTTAGAACATTTTGACTGATGTTTCAAGACTCACAGAATATCGAGTTCTATGACTACATAAACATGGCACCCATCGAAATAAAGCATAAAGTCTCTTCTTTCATGTGGAAAAAGAAAACTGTTTCCAGCTTTTTCGGTTCTCAAGTTATTGACATTAGAACACAGGGTGGTTTTTTGCCCAAAATGCCTGAACGCTAAATACTTCCTCAAAGTTGCGCCAGGTCGTTTCCTAACAACCCCTAACCCCCCAATAAAAGCCAATTGATGCCAACACACGTAATTGGTAGACAACGTTCAGCTTTGAAATTAAAACACGTCAATGGCAGTGAATGAGTTAAACAGCTTTGAGTTCAGTCTTTCGTTTTCTGAACTCGCTGACACTGGGGTCCACTGTGGACCATTGCAGGACTGATTGTATTTTTTTTTTTATTTGTTTGTTTATTGATGCCGTTTTATATGTTTGTTTTGAAGTTTAGTGTTTTATGTATGGTTTTAGAACTGAATTTTTTTGTGTTTTATGAACATTTTTAGTGTGGATGTATGGATGAAATCTCTGTTGTCTGTAACTTCTGCTCCTGTTGTCTTGGCCAAAACACTCTTGCAAACAAAGATTTTTTTAATCTCAAGTTTTTTTTTTTTTCCTGGTTTAATAAGGGTTAATAATAATAATTTGAAAAAAAAGACAGACATATACAGACGAACCATTCATTTTCTTATTCACACCTATGGGCGATTCAGACTGACCAATTAACCTACTACAGTGCATGTCTATGGAAGGTGGGAGGAAGCCAGAGTACCCGAAGAGAACCCACGCAGACACGCCTCCACACAAACTCCACACAGAAAGGCCCCACCAGCGCTTCTTACTGTGAGGCAACAGTGCTAAGGATTACACAACCATGCCTTCTAGCCTTGAGTTCTAATTTTGATTTCTTATTATTTTATTTTACCAAGTAAGTGGTCTTCAATCACAATCATTTAAGATTTTTTTTTTCTGACAAAATTTCTTCCATAAAAATAATGATTCGCAACTATTCCTGCAGGTTTTAATATTGCGTTGGACAGTTTTTAAATCAATTTTAGTAGTTTCAGCAATTTCTTTAGTCTTTTCTGTATGCAGGGCAATAATTTGGCCCTTCTGAAACACAGTGACATTTTTTCCATGCCCACTGGATATCTTCTGACATGGTTGTTTAAGAAATGAAAAGGTACTCCTCGCATCAGTTAGGGTTAAATAATTGTTGCAGCTCAAACACATGCATCACTGCAGTACATATCAAATGGATGGCTGTTACATATTTGATTACTTAAAATCAAGGGTGGCTGTGTACGAAATAGGAATACATTTTCCTAATTTAAAATGGGAGAATAGTGCTCTCTTGAAGAATTTAGAAACGTTGACCTCATCTCTGTTCTAAAAGACATAAAAAGATCTGATCTGAATTGATTAAAATGATGTAAAATATTCAACTAGGCAAAAATTATAATGGAGACTTTGAGAGACAGTGTTTCAGTGTTTTGATCAATAAAGTGATACCTAATGAAAAATCAAAATCAATGTTGTTTCTTGTTTGTTTTTTTTAAAAAATATATGTATAATATTATTTTGCTCCAAGGAGACAATCATTTTCTCTTTGGGGCAAAAATGTTGGGACTCATTGTATCATTTCCATCAGTGTAATGATACTCTAAGTAAACAACCCAAATTATGGATACGTTGTCAAACTGGGATGACACGTTGAACAGTGTTATTTATTATTTGGCCTTGTTTCCAATTCCAGGTGTCCTGTTGGAAGTTACAGATGTCTCTTTTATAGTTGTGAACTATGGGGAAAATGTTTGTGGTGCTGTAGGGGATGTTTTTCCTTGTAATACTCTTAATGGCCACTCGGGAAGACAACCAACAAGGCTGAGTGGTGGTGCCATATCTATTTGGAAGATTCTCAAAGATGTAAAAATAAGGTTTGAGGACACTGTCTTTCCTTCTTTTGTAAATTTTTAATTCACAAACCTACATTGATTACTTAGCTATTTATTTTGCATTGCTTTTGACGTTTATGTCTAATAATGATAAAAATCCAAATCTTACTTATTGCTAGCTACTGGAACATACATTGAATTAAATTAAATAAAAGATTATCCATTTTGTAACTCTTAAAGGATGCTTGTGCTCAATCTGAAATTTTACACAAATGCTTGCAAGCAATTCAGATGTATGTGACAGTACGGAGAAGGTCAGAACAGGTGACAAAAACAGATGAAAACAATGGTAATAATTATGTGAATGTGTCAGATCAAGGTTCTTCTTACAACAGCAATAAATTGTTCAGTACGATTCTGATAAACAAAAACATTCAACACAAGTCAATCCATTGTTAAAGTGACCTCCAGTAAGACTGAAGATTGACAGTGTGTAGGTAGTCTAACCGTAGAGCTCATGTTAACTGGCATTTGACAAGTTCTCTCTCTGGGAATGTACCAGAGCCTAACAGTGCATATCAAGCTCAGAGTCTAATGCAAGTTGAGTGATATAAGGTGAGCTGAGGCAGTGTAAGGCCTGGGGCTGAACACCAAAGCACACAGTAGCACTTGGATCAATACAGGCTCAGCCACAGATGACTGAGGGTGGGGTAGGACGCAACGGAGAGATGAGGCTGTCTGATAGGCTCAGCCTGGACATTTATGTAGACATAATTATTTATAACTGTAGTTAAATTCTAATGTATCATCCACCTCTCTGACTTCATCCACACATATTATAACTTAGTAATAACTTAAAAAGTATTAATAATTAAATACATCTATTATCAAATATTTAATTATCTCATAGAAAGAACAACGTATATGAAAGTATTAAGAAGAATAGATCAAAACAAATTTGACCAATACTTTCATCTTGTGGGGGAAAGGACAACCACACCCAGTGTAACCAAATAAGAAACAGACGTCTACAACTGATAAAAATGTCAGTCGGAATTTGTAAAAACTCATAAATATTAGATGTTCCAAGTAGGCAGGGGAGCATCTTCAATGAGCCCAGAGTGCCAAGCATGCTTTCTCATCTCCAAACTGAGAAGCCAATCTTAATGACTGCGCCTGGAGACCTGAGGGTCTCAATCAGCCCCCCTCCCATTTTCCACCAATCCCACAATTGGACCCCCCTTCCTCAACCCTTATATGCTCTCTACCACCACATATCGTACAGAAGGGAACATGAGCTCTTAAATTAAACATTCACAGCAGCGGCCGCTGCCTGTTTTAGGCAAATCAGCAGAAAATGAAACAAACAGGGTGCCTCGGGAACATCCATGTGTGTGCAATTGAGACATTTTTTGGGGAAGAATGGGGGTCTTTTTAAATCTTGTGGAGAAGAAAAACGCAAATAATGTCATAAAAAGAGTGTTTACTTAGTGAATAGACCCTTCTGGTGTTTTCACAGTGTCACAGTTTGTCATGTTGGATGAAGAAGAGGTAAACACGTACAGAAAAAATATCCTATGGATGAGGATCAGACAAAAAGACCATGAAGATAAACAGGGGCTATAACGGATCCTTTTAATGAGGAAAGAAAAGAGTGAGATGTGAGAAAAGCATAGTAGGAGGGAGTAAGTATAATGGGACATGGGAGAAGGGTGACACTGGACTCCACAGCATCCTGAATCATCAGGACAGGGGTCACCTCTGGGGAAGAATGACGGTGGATGAGGCAGGGACCACTATCCCCCTCTCCCGACCTGCATTCAGGCATAAACAGGAAGTTGCCTTCAGGAAGGAAGTCATATTTTTTATGGCAGTGCCCTACGCAAGGATAACAAAACGCTATTTTCAATTTACCTTCAAATTCACTGGAGTTGTCTGGTATCTACTATACACAAGCAGCTCACCATTCAGTATTACATACAACTTGAAAAATAAGCCAGGCAGAGGGAGGAGCTGTGTTTTTGTGAACTGCAGTAAACGCAGGCATTAGTAGTCTTTTCCTGCTACCATTAAAAAAGACATTTTCCTGCGACAGCCACAGATAAACTTTTTTGTCTCTTTGTTTTTGTTCCTGGATGAAGATCAAAGCGCCAGGCCCAGACTTGGGGCTTGTGATCTGTCACGGTGCAAGGATTTATATGGCACTTGCATCCTACCATACTCATCACATCTGCAATTCACTGCAATAAATCAGATTGGCAAGCGCCTAGGCCTTACATACTGTATATACAATGATGCTGTGAGGCCAATATTCTACTTTTGAAGCAGTGGTATTTTGTGTTGGTAAAGCATAAAAAGACAGTTGCTTTAGCTGGGGTCTGGAGCCTCTTCACTCTATTATTGATGAGTTACTTCAATCATAAGTGCAATACCTCAGTGGTGTACCCTCGGGAACATATACACTTTTATGCGTACGGATGAAGAGGCTTGATCAATTTCTCTGTCTGTCTAAAAGGTGTTTAAACTGGGATTAGAGGTGGAGACTGAGAATGGTGCAGAAGCCAGTCAGGGGCCCGAAAAGGAAGTGATTTAATGTCCAAAAAGACATGTGCTTGTTTTTGCTCTGTCTCTTTCCTGTTGTGTTCTGATAGGGACTTCCTCTCCCTAGTGGGGGTGGATACGGGTGTCATCCGTCCGTCCATCCGTCCATCCATCCATCCTTCCCAACCCAACCCACCCACAGCTCACGGAAATATCATTCTGCTGCCATGCCACCCCTGCAAAACCTCATCGAACTCTTTGGTCATTTGCACAAATGTTCACATTGTAGGTTGGTGTAGACAGTACAGACGATATCACTGTTATTAAGTGGGATGGACACTAGTGGACACATTAATGCTTTGTTGTTTGAGCTTATCAGTGAAGGAGCACAAGAAAATGAAGATCAAATGTCCTAGTTCCAATTTAAATGAAAAACTATCTGTTCTGTGGTTCTTGTATGTGTGTATGCAAGTATATGAGTAATAACCTGTGCATGTATGATGCATGACCTGGGGACACAGAGGTCTCGACCCCAGCCACAGTAACATCAGGATGATCTCTTCCTGTCTGCTTTAGTATCTCTGTGACCAACTCCCTTCCTATCCGCTAAAACACTAAAAGACATGCCTGCTCACTAAAACACACTCATACACGGATGTTGCCATGCACATGGGTATCTCCTTAGAAAGCCATAATTCAACCTAAACCTGATCTTTGTTCTAACCCTAATGTTCACCCTTAGTTCAATATTTATTTAGTCTCATATAGTCAGCACTATTTCCAGCCCTAAATGTCAGTACACTATAGACTATATCTCTGGAATAAGGAATAAAAGTCTTTGGTTTGTTTGGCTAATTTAAAGATTACAATATTCTCAAGAAATGCTAATGTCTGGATGCAAAAACTTTGCATCTAGAAAATATTGTCGGGTAGAACTTGGATGAACATTCACACGTGGAATATGCACCATGACATTAAAATGACATAAAGAAAAGGACCACATAAAAAGATGAGTCTTTGTAAAAACTTAGAGGTTTTTGGTGTTATATAGTGAGGGGGGTGTTCAAAATGGAATCACACAAACAACAGAAGTAGAATGTCTTAAATCGTTTTAGCTGATAACAGTTGCCCAATGACAGAATTCTCCTATGACTTGATCTGAGGCAGCATTGATATGATACAGTTTCACCATAAAAGGTCAACATTATAAACTTTACAGGGGTGGCTTTGTTTTGTTCTGGTGATGTGCCAGCATTGAAGAAAGGTCTGTCTGAACCTATTACGAAAATAAGGAGGAAAAAACCTCTCTGGCTTGAATTTCTTTATACCAGTCACAGTTATCTTGGGCAGCGTTATGCTCAGCATGGAGTGAAGGCACCTTTAAAATGAATGTTAAAGGGACTTATTTTGGTGGAATAATTACACGTGGTCAAGTAAGCTCTGGCATTAAAAACTTAAAATTCCTCCAAAAGGAAGAATACTACTAAGAGCCAAGCAGGTGTGCCTTACTGCGCAATGCAAATGTTTGTCAAAACTTTACATTTTCAGTGTATACTTGTTAGGTTTTTTATAGGCTTTCATAGCAACATAGTAAGGGATGCTTTTAAAATGATAACACAAAGAACCTCGAAGACAATACTGTCTGAAAGACTTGGCCATTGAGAAGTGTATATTCCAACAGATGAGCTAACCTACTGGTGTTCTTGTTATTTTTCAAAGGCCCTATACAGAACCACCTACTGAGGTGTTGAATATGAAATATTGCTTGTTTGGCTGCACATGGTCTATGGTCGGTTGGCACCAAAGAGAAATTGTATGTAATATTCCATACCATTTTTTTTTTAAATATCAGGGTGTTTACTCTTTATCCAAATAAAATTACAGACTTTTTCAAAACTGCCATTTTCCCCCAAGAACTTGACTATATGGACTTTTAAACCAACATGTGTTCTTTATTAGTTGAGACTGTACCTGCTGAGTGTAGTAAAAAGTTCACTTTAATAAATGTATGAATGAATGCATAATTTGCAGTAAATTATGTTTTACTGACAGAAACGTTTTCAATATATATGAAAATGACAAAAGTGTATGGATATCACACAGAACAAGTTTCAATGATTCCAGTACTGACCGGTTAGCGTGATAATAACTGATAATCATATCAAGTTTTTCATGCTTTCTTCATGTATTTCTTACCTTATAAGATTATGTGTCTTTGACCACACTAAAATTTTGACTTAGAGGAATTTTTTTTACTAAGACTTTTACACAAAATTCCAGACTTTTCATGATCTGGAAAACAACATTTCAAAATTCCATACTCTTTGAGACTTTCAAGACCTGTGCATGCACCCTGTCCATAAGTTTTCACATGTCCAGGTTAGTTAGATGCTCATACAGATGCCTGAGTGATGGCACAAAAAGTGAACAGGCAGTATTTGTAGAATTTCAGTGAAGGCTCTACAGTATTAGTGACGTACTGTAGGGACTGAATCCCATGCATGTATTGTACATTTAAAGTCCTCTATAAAGTGATTAGACAATACTATAATAGACTCATACTAGCCACATTCCTGCATATTATGCAAGTAAAACATTAGAAAAAATATAAAGAAATGGCACAATTTGAATGAAAAAACATGCAGAATTTAAAGAAAAAGCAAATTTGAGATGAGGCGAGTTTAGCCTTTTTCAAAAAAGAGGAAAAGGGTAAAAGGAGATGTTTTTTTTGTTTGTTTGTTTTTTAAACAAAAAGTGAACCTTTCATATGATTCATCAAGTGTTTCCTTTGTGCATTTTTGGATATTCCTATTAAATGCCATATAGTGTTGGTCATAGCAACTGATTACATGGAAAGGAGAAAAAATTATTTCTTGGCCATGAAAGAAACATCAGCCATTTTGGATGAAAAACAGCAATGGAAGGTCACAGTGTTCCAGGACCTCTTCTTTTACTCTACTTTACCACACTCTCTAGTTTATTCACTCTAATCCATTTAATGGAAATGTGCCTAATTCTCCTTTTCCTATTTTGGACTGTTTCACAAGTTTGCTTTAACTTTGCTTGACAATGCTATAAAAAACACACTTACTGAATGCCATCTATATTTCCACACAAAATACAAACATTGGGTTATTGACAGTCAAAGGGATTGAAGGTTTCACTTAAAAATACTACATATGGCTACAATCTAAAATGAGTGTGGCATCAGGTCTCTGTGGTATTTCCATGGGTGACCAAAAAAACCACACGCCACAATTTGTTGAGTGATTTAATGCTGACTATCACACACAATCATCACACACATTTGTGCCGTGTTAACCACACACACACACACACACACACACACACACACACACACACACACACACACACACACACACAGATAGCGGTGCACACCACACACATATTCACCTACAGATGGAGGAAATAAGCTCAGAGCTGCCTGTGTCTGCTAAGGATGTGAGGTGCAGTGATGGCACATTAACGATAGGACCCATGACAGCAGTACGCATCGGTCTCTCTGAACAAAGCATGCAGCCAGTTTTTAATTCAATGAGGATTGTTTAAGTAAAACAATGGCTCTCGGTCCCAGTGAGGTTTAGGAAAGGGTGAGAAAGGTGAGCATGTCAGTGGTAGCAGGCTGGTGTTTTTGTGTTTTAGGCTATGGATGATCCCGTGGGTTCGATGGGGTTGTGGATCAGAAATCATTGTTATGGTGCAGCGACATCCGCCATCCGCTGTTTTTCAGGTAACGAACAAAAAGTCTGACAATGAGTGGGCTGGAAAGGAAGCATTCAGAAACATGTTCACTAAGGTATAATAAAGACTATTTAGAGGTGATATGAGTCATAAATACATATATATTTTAGACATTCATTTAGCAGACATTCTTCGGCGGAACATCCTACGGTGAAAAAGCAAGTAATACGAAAAGTGTTGAGTACTACCATGATGATTTAACAGCAAAATGTTAGCAGCAGATACTAAAATATAAATGCACATATATGCAGCAGGCATCAGTTTTGCTATGACAGGAAGTCTACAATCCCTTAAAGGAAATTGATTATGTGTTAAAATACTTTTTACATTTATTCAACCCCTTATCGGGCAAGTGACTATTTTTGGTCATTTCCAAATACATTACAAGACACTGGCAGCAACAGTTCCAGTGAGGACAGTTAGTTAACAGTGTCAGGTCCAATGTGGTCTCCAGGGTCTGTGAGGTCCACCTGTGCATGACCAATGAGTGGACCTGATTTATTCGGTACCAGGAAGTAATGGTAGTAATGTAAGGAATGATGTTCAAAGGGTGGATGTGGATGTGGACAGGGGTCTGGAGCAGCACTGATGTGGGTCTGATGTTCGAAAAGTGATGTAATGCAAGTAATGTTATAAATACATGTTCCTTTCAGCTTATATAGGTTTTCCTTGTATTTTTTTAAATATACTTTTTGGATTTTTTTGGTTTTATTTTTTTTTGACACTTGGATGAGGAACTAAATATGGTAACTTCATTAACCTATATTTTCTACATGAAAATAAAAGATTTTGAAAAATTCCACAAAAGTAATAAAGTCTTTTTATGTTCTGCAATAACAAACTAAGGTTGACACTTTGAATTTCAGAATATTTCTGAGTAAACTATAAACAGTTAACAGGTCCTTTTTGTAACATAGTTAAGGTGATTACAGAGCACTGTACCACAGTGTAGTTATATTTTGATCATTACCAGAGTATGGCTCTATTGTGGAGCTTGTTTGCAAGGGCAGATTTTTTTGTTTCATTAATAGTATTAGCAAAATGTTTTGTAACATACAAAGATTAAAATTTTACAGCGTTCCGGCAGGTTGCTTTACCTGTGCACAGACTGCAAAAGCCATTTTTACTGTGATTTTCTCAGCATATAATAAAATGTTTCCATTTCACTGTGGGTCCATATATGCGTGAATGTTTATGCTCCAGCATTTGCATTCCCCACAGCCCATTTGGCCTATGCTAATGGAGTCTACTCATGCAGAGCAGCAGTTCTTAATGAAAAAACCTTTGGCTGGTGATCAGTGCTATTGATCAGCCTGAGCCCCAGCTTTAAGCAGGGCTAATTGATCAATCACTACTGGTCGCTTCGGATTAATGGAACATGACTGATGCTCTCCCCCCACGATATACCCACTCATCCTGAATAGGTGTGAGTGTTTGTGTACAATATATGAAAATGTACAGTGTGTATTTACTTTCAAATGTGAGCGTACGAGAGTGTAAAGAGCAGAGTATAAGTAGGAATAAGATTACATTTGATTTGAACACACAGAAACTTTGTGTCCAGAATATCTTATGTGATATTTAAAAGGATAGAAAAGACAATAAATGAGGCACAAATACACAGCTGTTTAAGTAGAATTTCTGTGATTTTGACTTGTTTCAGGCTCTTTTTGACTTGGTCGTGACACATCACTCAACAGACTCTGCCTGAGGTCATGTTTATTTAACTTAGACTGGGTCATGTGTGCTTTGGTAAACTAGATAAAAAATGCTTATAGTTTATGAGTTTATTTCAATTGTAGATTTGTGCTGCTGTGGATTGTGTTTTAGAAGCTTCATTTTTTGTTCTTTCTTTAAACTATATTATAACTACTTCATTCTGTGCACTTCTGATGTACCTGGAGAAATATAGTTTTATTGTTTGTCCAGAGATTATACAACAGCATGATATGGGGAATTTTAATTAAGCATAATATCAATACAGTTGCAGATTTGCAAGAAGAGGTTTTGAGTTCCACGCTCCAGGCTAAATGCTAAAGGCGTTCTTTCCACCCTAGCAAGACTATATTAAGAATACAATATGCTTTAATGTGAGAAATTATTAAAGATAATATACAGCAGCTGCAAAAACCCTCATCTGTCTAATCCTAGTGTATGCTGTATGTGTGTACTGCCAGACCCAAAGTTGACATGACACCAGCAGTGTCTCTGCCAGGAAGCACCAAAGAACACAGGCCAAAACAGGAAGCCCCAACAACACATACGCGTGTGCACACACTCACACACACACACACACACACACACACACACACACACACACACACACACACACACGCACAACCCTCCCATTGAATGACTGAGAGGTTGGCTGGCCAATGAAGACTCCATAGAGGATTTGTGTCTGTGTCTGGTTGAAGGGGGTGGACTGGGGGTTCCAGCTGGCCTGTCGTGGGACTCCCAATCGCGTGTGAAAGATACTCTGAGGGAGCTGCAGCTAACAGGTCCAACACTGAAACACTCAACAGGCTGAAAAGGTCAAACAGGGTGAGATCAGAAGAGCAAAGTGAGGAGTATTGCTTTTTGTTTGGTTTCATTCAACAGACTATAACCTGTTTCACATTCAGTTCAAAAACTCAATGTGTCTAATTTTGATTGCAAAGTTGCGTGACTTAACCTTTACCCATGAGCTATGGGTTGTAACATCCGGGACTTGCCATTCCTGGATACGCTGATCCAGTCATACTATTATATTCCCCAGGGATGAGAGAGGAACACAGATGGCCAACCTAGCATAATGCTTCAGAATAAAAATCATTTTGCACAATTTGAATAACACAACATTTGACGTTCACTATTGTGTTCTTATTTCTATTTATTTTCTTCAATATGAAACGTGATACAACACAGTTTTTTATTACTTCTTATGTGTTTTTGACTATCTATCTATCTATCTATCTATCTATCTATACCATATCCTATTATTAATCTAATCTAACACAGATGAAAACTGCATCACCACCATACTTGTTTGTAACTGTACCACGCGACCTCTTAAGGTAAAGTCAACCGATACAAAGCTACCTAATCTCAGACCTGTTGACACACACCAGCTCTACTTCCCATCATTTCGTTAACCTTGACCAACTAACCAGCCGCACATAAACACTCACGCCCTTTTTTGACTGACTCGCACATTTTCTGGAATGAGACTTCCACCCAATAACCTCTGGTGTGAACTTAATTGTGTATACTCAGGTATTGGATTTCAGACCATGCCTAGGTCCCGTAGTGCTCAAAGAGAAACAGACGCTGTGAACTTGACAATGAGTGAGAGAGAGAGACAGAGCGAATAAGAGAAGGAGAGAGAAACACGGACCACCCAACAGCTGAGAAGAAAAACAAAGCTGGGTGGAGAGGAAAGTCAGCTTCGATCACATCGGAGGGACGACAGTTGGAAGTTGTTGCGCGGTAGCAATTCGCCAAGGGCAAAAAAAGGCAGAAAAGGAGAAATACAAGGTATGCTGTAAAAGTTGCCTGTTACAAGCAGTTTGCTCTTGGAATCTGTCTAATAGCATTTCTTTGTGAACAAAAATGATAAATGTACTAATTATTCATGATATGAGTCGTCTTTACAGGGTCAATCCTACAGTCTTTTTAAATATATTTTAATAAAATCTTGGGAGTTAAAAAATGTACTGCTACTCTTAATCAAGACTCAAGATGTCTTGGGTCTGAAATGGGATTTTGATCACTACATTAACTGCTTAAAAAACCTTAGAAGAAACAGTGATCATATCACAATAACCACAAATGTTCCCTTGAGCTAAAAAGACAGCCAGATGACTTTTGTATGGATAAACAAAACCACAGACAACATGCACAAATAACTTTTTATCAAGCATAAGTCATATGAAGTGCTTATTTAAAAAACATGCTTATACCACACAATTAAAAGCATTTAGGGTGTGCTGTAAAAGGGGTTAGATTTTGCAGTTTGCTGTGGTACTGATGGTGACCACAAGGGGGACGGATACAGTATGCAAAGAGTTTAACCTGAGGGTTTGAGGCTTCGGTTTATTTCAGTGGAGAGTAAGTCAGTGAAGGTGTGTGTGAGACGGAGACAGAGAAGCTGAGAGGAGTCTGCTAAACCATGAAAATCTGTTTTGTTGATTTTCTTTTCCAGGATACCTGACAATTAAAATATTGTAGGCCTGGTTTACAAAGGCTGGGATAGTTTTAAATGAAAAAGGATTTTGCAATGTAAATGGAGTAAACTAAAAAGTGTGAAATAATCTCAACTTGGGTTTAAAAGATTTAAAGAACATACTTAAAGTTGCCTTAATGTTGCATTTTAGTGGAAAAAATAACAGTAAATTATTAGTGATTCTTTTGGGGAAAACACTGGGCCCAAACATTTTCTTGTCTTTACTCTGTCTTCCTTTTTTTCTTTTATATTCAGTAAACACTCATACCATCCCTGCCCTGAAGATGTTTAATTGCTAAAACAAGTCTGAAATCAACAAATGACAACATGATGAATTAAGTAGCATGAGGTGGTATTATACGAACTGACGCAATCAGGAAATATTAACATTAAGGTTTCAAGGTTTACAGCACTGATGTTTCATTACAGTAGCACTGTGGCAGGAATAAAGAGAGAATTACTATTTTATAATAAAGGAGGCTAAAAATAAAATAGTAATAGATATTAATATACAAGTTACAGTACGTGATGTTAAAAATAATTATGATTGTAAATTGTGACCTTCCTTCAGTCCTTGACTCAGCTGTAAAGTTCTGAAACAGATAGATAGATAGATAGATAGATAGATAGATAGATAGATAGATAGATAGATAGATAGATAGATAGATAGAT
>JAQQZY010000020.1:15595694-15608463 GCA_030068375.1 Ostorhinchus rueppellii | reverse complement strand
TAGATAGATAGATAGATAGATAGATAGATAGATAGATAGATAGATAGATAGATAGATAGATAGATAGATAATTTACATGAAAAATTGATAATCAGAAAATAGAACAAATCTTAGCTTTATATTATTTTTGTTTCTGTAATTTTTAAAGGAACATTTAATGTCATGTTTTGCATGAATCTGGTCATTCAAGACAAAACATAAAGATAATACAGTTTACCCAGTATTATAATTCTTCAGGTTATTTCACTGCTATATAAAATTCAATTAGACTGAAGCGTTCTCAAAAAAAACAAAAGTTTTTGTTGTTCATGAATAAAAGGCTGTGAATTAGTGTTTTAGTTTTGTTAGTATATAAGGAAAAACACAAAGTTTTGCCTGACATCAAATAATAATTTATTTTTTTCTGAGGATATGTTTCACTTATTATTCTTTATTCCAGCAGTACTGATACATAATATTCATCATTCCAGGTTCTTTTTTCCTTTTACCACTACATCAATGAGGACAAATATGTTAGATACTTCAATTACACATATTTTTATATTTTTCTAAATTCAGTAAATTGAGCTTAATTAACTTGAAGTGAACAGTAACTTATGTGACTAGGATTATAATATAGAGCTGATGTTGACTTTGTTAACCTGGCATGAATTGTTCAACCCCTGACCTTGGTCTGTTTTTGTCCTAAGGTCAAAGATCAAATGCAGCTGTTGACCCTCTGAACTGCCCTGTTACCCAAAGCTCAAAGTCCCGCTGGAGTGACTGACATGCCACGCTGTGTTTATGTAAGGAGTCAGTTACCTTTCTTTGCAGTTCGGTGTCTTTGGAAGTGTGGATCAGGGGATTTTCTATTTTCTCTGGAACACAAGGAATGGACAGCTGACCTGAGGACAGACAGATACACACCCATATAGAGTTAGATCTGATGGTCAGTGCTGCATGCAGTGTTCAGATCTTCTGAAAAGTAACTAAATACACACTTAAACACACAAGGATATGTTAAAAGTCAAAAAATAACATATAAAATTCTATTATTTACATATTTTAAATTAATGACATGTTTGAATTTTATACATATTTCATAACCAAAATATTTCCTCTGACGAATCCTAACAAAACATTCTGGATGTGATTTTTCTATTTTGTATTTGTACTGAATATGAAAAGGGAAGGAAATGATACAGTAACCATCCAAGAGCAACATCCAACAGGTCTAGACGTGGTCTGACAAATTTGACTGCATGTGCCACAAGCACTTGGGTAACAGCATCAGTTACATGAAAAAACTGCTAATATCCTACTGTAATTTGCAAATCATGACCTATAAATGGACCACTCCTCCTCACTGCTTTAGTGTTACTGCTTCCAGTAAAAGGGAAAGCCTACTTTTAGCAATTCAAATACTTGTCTGAAGGTTTGTAGTTTTTTTTTTTTTTATCATATCCATCTCTGGGAAATAAAGTTAACCTTAAATAGCCATTCAGTAAATGAAAAATCTAATTAATCCCATCAAGAATTGTGTGTAGGCGCTAAATGACTCCAACTGACAGACAGCAAGTTTGAGAGCCAAGGATTTCTGTCTTTTATCTGACCTGATAGATGTACTGATTTGACCCAATTATAAAAGGAAACCAGGCAGAATTATAGAGGATGACCCAGAGGTGGAGGATTATAAATTGCAGCCAATTAGAGTAGAAAAGAAGAAGATAAGACAAGCGTGGCTAATGATATCATATTCATCAACTTCTGACACTCAGTTTTACATTTCAGGCATTTAGCTGATGATCTCCTCTGCACTGACTTGCAGTGACAGGGCAGGGACTTCAGGGGCTAAGTGTTGTACAAGGACACTTGCCAGATTACAGCTGATGGACACCAGGGAAGCTCCAGGGATCAAAAAGAAACAATGGAACAAAGTCTCTGGTCATAATCCTACCTTTGTATCACAGTAAAAATATTTGTGGAGTACTTTAAATCAGTGTACACATATAAGTATGTGCTTATTAACATACATATTATTAGCATGTTGGCACTTTAGCAGTCATAAAGCACCATTTAATGTCCAACTCTGCATGAACATATTCTATATCCGTTATATTACTGAAAAACAGATTACCACCAATAATCTCCTGATAAATGCAAATTTGTCGTTAGTAAGGAAATCATTGTACATCAGTTATGATCTTAATATAGTTTGCTCTGTATGGGCTTTACATTAGATATTTCACACTTATAGTTTCAGTGTGTGACATTAGGTGACATCTAACAGTGTAGTTGCAGATTCCTTGTTATAAATTATATAAAACAGTATTTTGAAGCCTGATACCACTTGCTATAAAACAGAAAAGAGAAAGCGAGGACACACTTTCATGTCATTTAACACTAATAAACATAATAAAATCCTAATATTCTAATCTCTAGTTGTGTCCTCCTTAATCAAACACAGTATAATATATGTAACAAACTATAGTTGCCAATCTTCAAATAATTATTAATCAAGTCTTCCTAATTTATTTGCAATAATTCATTAATTATTTTGACACTAGAAGTGCAAACCATCAACAAGAAACAGGTTAATGAGGGAAACCGTTATGGTTTTCATCAGTGTAAGGCGTTAAATAGTGCCATATAATGTTTAATAAAGAACAGTTATGTCTGCAATTCTAAAATGCAACTCGTTATTTCTGATTATACTCAGTACTAATTGTTTTTTGCTGACTTTTTTCTTAGTAGGTGTCCTTTTTTATCCTGCAGCATCTGAAATGTTTTATAAAGACTACCAAATTTTGGAAAAAAAAATGCTATTAAAATATATGCTACTAAGCGGCTTGTTAATAGTAGTGCATCTTAACACATTGTGCTACCAATACATGAAATGTGTCTTGTCATGTTTTAGCTCAATGATCTTCATACCTCAGACCAGTTTTTAATAACACTATTCCCTCTCATAAATAGTTTTTGGTTAAACTGCAAGTTAAAATGCTTCAATTAGAGTTTGAAGAGTTAAAGCAGACCTTGGCGTAGAACCTTCATCCTCACATTATGCTCACAGTAGTCCAACAATCTGTATGTTAAACTACAAAGTCATACACACACAGATATATGGACACAATCTCAGTCGGTATATCATTGTCATCAACCCATCCGCCCCATCTGTCTATCTACCTGCCTGTCTCTCTGTTCTCGTTCGTGGCCTGTCATGACTGCTCTCCAACAGGCCTCATGTGTCTGGATTAATCATCCTGGCCGACTGCTGATCTGAAGGTGGGTCGGCCACCATCCACCACCACCAAAACTAATTTCACTGTGTCGCTGCATGACACCGCTGAGACCCCCACCTCACCCTGCCACCCTCTCCTCCACCAACATCCAACATGCATCCCCCTCCACACACACACACACACACACACTACGAAATATCTTCATCCGTCTCTGTCTCATCTACATGGGAGAGGGCAGGAGGGCGGGTGACTAGTCCGAAGGAGAAAGGTCAGTCCATTGAAGGAGTTCATCATTCTAAAGGTGTCAGAACCGCTCTTTAGGAGAGCAGATGAAGGGGAGAGGAAGGAGGAGAGGATGGGTGTGAAGGAGTAACAGAGAAAAAGAGTGGGGGGTCCGTTTTATGTTTGTTTGGATATTGGTTATCATCCAAAGTTCGACATGGCCCACAGAGTTGGCTGGCATCCACTGAGTACAATCAATCATTGTACTGTTTGTGTCTCACATCACGTGTTGTCTTTGATTATATCTTAATTATGAAAAAACACACACATACACACACTCACACCACATCATAACTGATCTGTGATTTAGTGGCTAAAAGCACACCAGAGAGTTTATTGTAACAAGAGGAGCTGCTAGTCAACAAACATACACACATATTTGGTCATTCACAAATAATCACACAATGCATCCAGTACACTTGCAGGCGTCTGGCATGAAGTAAACAGCTTTTAATAGCATCAAACCAACTGCACTGTGTTTGCGACCATCTGTCCAGTCCATTGTGTTTCTCTGTTGTGGCTTTTTAGAAGCCCATCGGGTGACAGCTGATGTATGGGCTCTTGCAAAGTCTCCATCCAGGCCCTGGGGATCCTGCCACACTTCTTCCTCCCATCTACCATCAATATATTAGTCTTTTTTTCTGTTTCGTCTTTGTGTTCGGCTTATTCTTCCACAATATTTTCCAGTGGCACCTCACTAGTTTATCAAACACAGTGAGGTAAATTAGGCTGTGTGTCTTTGCAGAGGTTGGCTGAAGGCTGATTTTCAAAGGCTAATTTAAGCTACACTACTGGAAGAATAAAAATATTTTCACTGAAGACAGAAGCAGTAATTTGACCACTTCAATGAAGGTGAGTTTCTTTTAGACAGAGTATGGCTTTACAGGAATTTCATTGTAATGCACATTAACAAGCCTAAAATGCAGCCATGTTGCATGTCCCATATGTCAAACACATTTATCCAGAGTTGTAGACAGACTGACACCTCAGAAATGCAGCCACTGTGAGATGGTTCCTAAAATACTACTGTATTTTTGCTTCATCCTGGATGTTTTTGTAACAAGTTCAATTCTGCAGTTGTTTAAATATATAATCAGAAATGTACAGTCTGAAAACTGTTCCATAGTATTAGAGTATGTCTTAAAATTGTAAGAGAACTGTTTGCAAGACAAATGTACCATAGTATAAAAACATTTTATGTACTTGCCAACTCCACTCACAGAAACCTCTGTTTATGAAAGAAGAATTGAATATTAGCTGGGCTCTTTGAGAGGTTGAAGAGTGCACTGGAGCTGTGAGGTAGGGGGGTGAAAGCTGGGTTCAGGAAGTTTTCACTCCTTTCTTCCCAGGGTGCCCCTGGCCTCTCCAACTTCCAGTCAACGGCTGAAAGAAGCCAGATGCAGGCCGGATAATCACCACCTAATAAGAGGCTATATTGAAAGCAGGCTGGCGCTTGTACACTAAAAGTTAGACAGGCATCTGCACGCACATACACACACATATACACATACAGAAAATGATAACTGAATGTATATGCACATACGTAGCTGGGCCAGGTGTAATCAAGGTGAATGACACACATCACAAAGAAGTATCGCTCAACATCTGTAACATGCAGACAAACATATGTAAAAGAAAACCCAGCACACTTGCATGTACATACAAACACACAGACACCCACACCAGATCCTTTTTCCTTCATCTGAATTTAGTCCTGTACCACCAGAAAAACGTTAGCATATGGCAAAAGATACCAATCATTTCACAGTGTATCAATTATCAATTTAGAAGGTGGAACAGTATCCCCTTAGGTTTTGTGTATGGTTGGTGTCTGGTTTGGTGTGACCTTATGAGAGACTATGATGGCAAGAAAACAAACTGAAGTCTCTCTCATTCAAACAAACTTGGCAAAAAGAATTTCACCAAAACTTCAGCGGTTCATACTGTGACTGCCAAAGTTAAACCAAAAATACCTCCTGAAGGAAAACTCTGAAGAGGTTTGAGAATTTTGATGTCGTAACACTGAAATTTATACAGTCAGATTAATTTTATAATGCATGACAAAAGATGATTTTAACCTTGATGACGGTACATTTTTAAGTTTACTGGTTTGGCTGATTACTGAGTTCTGTCCTTCTAACTGAGTAAGTGTTGAAAGTGAAAAGTGAAAACTAACCTCAAATATTAATAGAAGTGTTTTTTTTTTTTTTTTCAAGTAACAGTCCATTATATCCCCTGTTTTTTCTTTGATACTTGCAAAACACATGAAGCAGTTCAGGTGCTCCCTTTGCATTTCAGAACAATGATATGATAAAATTAAGATTTCTGTGAAGAACACTTCAATGTGCTATTTGTGGTCAATTTGCGACATATAAATATTTATAGGTTGTCTAAAAACTTTGATTGCCCTTTATAAAAATGCCAAAACATTTTTGAGACAATAAAAATTCACTGAATGACTCCAAATACTCAATCGCGGTATATAGAATCCAGTATCTCACCACATAGAATAAAATGACACTCCCTACAAAGCACACACAGTGTCCCACTCTTACACCATCAGCAGCATCAAATGGAGAATCTATATTGTCTCCTGTCTTTTCTTTCATTTGAGTGACGATGAGGAGCAGCAGCAGCTGCTGCAGCCTCTCTCCCTGCACGTGCTCAGCCAGGGGAAGGCAATAGGTTTAGCAGGCGAACAGGCAAGGCAGATTTATGGCTCTGGAGGTGACCTCTGGGGCCGTAACACGGTGATGGGTGAGTGGCTCTCAACGGTAAGCTACTGGCACTTGACAAAGTGCCCGAAGCAGAATGAATTTACTTCTCTTTTCCTCAATCATCAAGCAGCCACTGCCCTGACCCCCATCCTGACTGCTATAACAAGATCTCCCATCTCACAAGGGCCTGAAAAATTTACTGTCACATCTACTTTTCAATGAGCTCAAGTGAGCACTTCTTTCACCTTCAGCGGAGCAGGTGCCAGTGTGGAGGATGGCTAACATGCCCCGTGTGTGTGTATGTGTATTTTATGTGTGGTGTGGTATGTGTGTGTGTGTGTAACAGAGAAGGAATAGAGGAGTGTGAATGTACATGGAAAAACTCAGTACACGTATATGTAGGTCTACTCACTTGCTCCTTCACAGCAGAATATACTGTCTCACCCACTCAGACTTCCATGACGCACGCACGCACACACACACACGAGGAGAATGAGGGTGCCAGGCAGGGACACAAAGGGCACTGCTATACAAATGTCAGTAGACACCTCTACCGTTTATATTAGAAGTCAATCTACCTTATCACATCTCTTACCCACACACACAGCAGGCATTACAAAGTCTGTGTGTTCGCCTGCTTTCATCAGCTTGATGGCAGTAGAGTTGAATTTAATGATGCTGATATTTTTTTATATGCAGTCCATAAATCTTAGAGCACACACATTCAAATTTCACCTTTCTTGCACTCTAGTTTGTGAGGTGCAATGACAATAGCTGTAACGGACTAAAGTAGACCAAAAGAGACACATTAGCACTGGTCTTTTTTAGAATAAATGTTTAGAATAGCTAACAGTAATCATCATAGTGCTCTTTATTCAAACAAACATAAAACTAGTAGTATATCACTAAAAATGTAATGAGGTCTATTTTTTAATTCTTACTAGATGTCAAATTATCTATATCTTGATATAAAGAAAATTCTATAAACATTATTTGAAAACACCAGTTTTACTGTTAGGCAAATAAATAAATCACAGAATGGGAAAGGAAATGGAAATGGCTGAAATCATTACATAGATCTGATGTGCTGGTAATATTATATTCAACACCATACATTATATATAAACACATTAAACTAATGTGTATAAGCTGCACAAACCTTGCACTATATTTCAGTGGGTGAGATATTTCCATATTTTAAAGAGCAAATCCAACTAATCCACCTGAAGCACCTTTGTTCTAGCCTTTTCCTTTAACCTGTTTTGACTTTAAGAACTAATACATGGGCTTTCCTCTAAAAAAAAAAAAAAGATCTACAAACATTTTATTGTGTGTAAAAAAAAGTTTTAATACCCATATAGCTCCATCAGTCACAGCCATAATAAATATATTTTCATGTCAGGGTATGATTTAAATTATATTATATAGTATTTAGGACTTTTGATTCCTTGCCCATACAGTTCCTCTACAGACACTTAGTCACTGACAATAGGATGAGAAAAATGCTGGCTCCATTTCTTCATACAGTTAGTGTGTTAAATTGTCTGTGTATAAAACTGCTACAGTGCCAATCAATATGCTGTATATTAGACAAAGAAACTTGGTAATGCCAACATTTCATTTTGTCAACCTAACTCTTTAAAATGTCATAACTAATTCAGCCTCTTTTCTTTTATGGGTTGCTCTTTTGCCCACCCTCACCCACTGGGATAATGTTATCATGATGAGCCAATAAAAATCAATGATTAAACATGTGTAATTTTCCAGAGACGATGTATTAAAATTTATTGTCTCTCTCTGGCGGGCCATCACAAGAGCCCTGGAGTAGCGAACACTCAGTGGATTACAAGTGAAAATAAAGAAGGGCATTAAAATCTATTCAATAAGCCATTGTAAAATTGATCAGGCTATAAAAGCTGCTAGCCGCCTGCTCCCCAACCCACCATGCACTTCAAACACAAGAATGTGGCTGCAGAAGAGTATACATAGCAATGGAGAAGAAGAAAATGACAGAGGAAGAGAGAGGTGAAAGAGAGAAGTGAGGAGAAACGAGGTACAAAGTGAATAAGAGACAAATGAGGGAACAGAAAATGACAAGGAAATATTCCTGTGCTGACACAGCAGAGAAAAACTACACTGTTAAGTATAGCTCATTTGGTAATTTCTACCTACAATATGATGTTCTTGTACATGATTTTTATTCTACTTTAAAAAAATATAATTTTATAATAACTAATTATTGTATTTTTGTATCTTTTCCACATCAGTTCAGGAGATATGGTTTGTAACTGACTTAAAGCCAACAAATGACACATTATAAGTGATGAGAGTATAGATGAGTATCATCATAAATATATTATATTTTTTTATCAATGACATTTTCAACTGCTTATGACTCGCTCACTCAGTCTACAGATCAAAGAAACCATGCATTTAGAGACCTACTAACCTGTTATGGGTATTACTGTGCTGATTTTCTGTTAAGGAGCATCAAATTAAGCCAAAAACCAAGGAAAATCCCAACAAAATCACTTCTTTTCACATCACTCCCTTCCAGAAAAAAAAAAAAAAAAAAAAAAAAAATCTAGCAAGGACTAATCTTCTGTCCTCTTAGAAAAGAAATTGTGAACATTCTTTTTCTGAACTTTCATAAGTGCAGGAAACTTTTCAGAAATTACAAAAATGCCACCTTACAACCACTGGTCACAGGAGAAATTGTTGATTCTCTTTATGGACAGTATGCCACCTGGGTCTTTCTATCACAATAAATAACAAAATTCTAGAAGTGAATAGTGGGGCTGTTGGCTGAATCAGTGGTAGTGGCTTGGCAAACAGCGTTTTTCTTTTAACTTTCAATTCTCCTAAGCATCCGTGCTTCACAGCCCCTAGGGCTATTGCCTTTCTCAATCTGTCCCTGGAGAGGCAGGAGTTATGGTCCCTGTCGATTGAGGAGAAAGGGATGTTATTCCCCTGTCACCTCCTGGTCGCGCCGCCATCCTCCCTGCCCTGATCTACGGCCTGAACCCCCCCCTACCCCCCCAAACACTCTTCCTCCCTCCCTCTTTCACACTTTGCTTCGTCGTAAGCTGCCGGCTATGTCGTTACCATGGGCTGTTGAGATGAGGACGATGGAAAAATGTTCCGGGGGGAGAAGGTGGATGTGCTGATATTGGTTTAGAGCTGCTGTTGGTAATAGTAGTGAGGGTTTTAATACAGTGTTTAGAAGCTTGTAGAAAAACTGGTGTAGAAATGCACTTGTAGACATACAATACTGTATATCAGACAAAAGGACAACTGTGCACTGTGCAATTTAGGCTGTAAAATCATTGCATGGTGGAGCTTTATATAATGCACACCTCTTGTGTGATGGTGTGGGTCAAAGGGCAAACTTTGAGACAACATGGCCCAAGGGAATTGACCAGCCCTGGGGTAGAGCCAGGTCCTTGAGTGACACTGTAGACAGAGGAGGTGTGACGGGGTTAAAGATGAGAGGCAGTTAGAGGGCTGTTGTGCGATATCAAAGATGGGTTGTTTTTTGTGAATCATTAATAGGTTTAGTTCAAGTTGGTTTATTTTTCAAAGACATTAAAAATGTATAAGATTTTGCAGTTTGTTTTAATTTTGTCTGCTTTCAATTTCAGAACTTCTGTGCTTGTTATTTTGCATGCATGATTGAATGCATTTCAGATTTCTGTTTCTGTAGTTTAACAAAGAAATATCAGAATCCAACAAACCATAAACTGCCACTAACCATCAGAACACAGACCAGTACGCCTGGCAAATGATCAACAGAAGACTTCCAGACCTCCGAGTGCTCAGGCCCATTTCCATAATACCGACCTCTCAGCCTCTTTTAGGCACTACTGCACCTTAGGCAAATCCTGAGTTTGTGAGGGCCTCTCTGGGTGAAGGAATAAATAAATAAGCAGATAAATAGATGAATAACCCAGAGGAATGGGAGCCTATGCGGCTTGGCCATCCATCATATATCCTATTACCACACACTCAGCGGCACTTGCAGTATGTATAATGTAGTCAACCTCCATAAGCAGATACAAATTCAACTCTTTTCCTCCTCAATTTGTTATATCTGACAACGCTACAGCCAGTGCCTTGTTTCTTTGAATTATGAATAGACTCCCTTCACCAGACTTTCACTGAGCGTTATGCAGAACAGCTGCCGAAAACAAATTCAAGAAGCTGGTGCGTGTTGTAGCGGCTGGGCGAATATGCATAAACAGTTGCGCTTAGAGCCACTTAAGAACAACCAAATGGGCTCAATATTTCATCTTTTGATTTGTTTCAGTGGGTGTGATAAATATAATATGCAAGAGTACAGAGCAAGTGTATAAAACGCAGTTGTTTTTACGTGTTTCAAATGATGTAAGCCTGATTTTGAGATTTTTCAAAAGAGTGAGAAATGGTAAAGAAGTACTTTAACTGACAGTATGAATCTTAATTTGGGTGGCTTCAGTCAATAGGGCTTAGAGCTGCAACTATTACATATACAAACAAAGCAAATAGAGGAAATTGGATGAAAAGTTGTCAGTAAGAAAAGACGGAAAAAAACAAAGTGGTAGCAAAAAGCTAAAACTTGAGTAACAAGAGACAGTGAAAGAAACCAAGTAGGAAAGAGTAGGGGGAATGTAAATACTTGGCAAACCAATAGCATATTTTGACCACCGCCTGTTTGTTTGGGTATTTATACTGTAAAGCTACAATCAAGTCCACAAAGCCCACATGACAAGAGCCTATTTCATGGCCACACATCCTCTAAACAGCCAAGCCAACAAACCAAATCTCAATCTTCACACACAGCCTTATACAAAACTAAAAAAAAAAAGACATTTGCATTTGTCAATCACTTCAAGTAAGATGTGGGGAAAATGCATCAAATTTAATTTGTGCACAGAGAAAGGGCAAGGGAAGACAAGTTGTGAGGAAGTAATTTTTTGCGATTTGGCTGAACTTTCCAGCCCTGTTTGGTTTGAGCAGATGTAGAATTAGTACACATCACTTTGCATCAGCGAGATACTGAACATAAGCTGCCGCTCAGAGGCCAAATACCTCTCTGTCACACAGACACACACGCACACCTCGCCTGCAGTGTCTGTGATTCTCCTGCTGTGGTAATTATCAATGTGATGTCAATTCCCACGGCAACAAATGCTTCTTATTCTTGGTGTCTCTACATATCATTGGCCTGTTACACACATTGAAACTAACACAAAACATAAGCGTGCTTGTACATCCTGCACACACATACACACATAAATAATAGCCAGCAATAAAATGTAAACTTCTGTTTTTAAATGGTCTAAGTCACAGAAAAATGTTCTTTATAGATTCATAACAGATCTCAGACTACACAGACAGAAATTAGTATCTAATTCCAGGAAGAATTTTTTCAAAAAGCAATTGTACTGAAGGACAGTACTTTATATAACTTTATTTACAATTATACAGTAGAGCCTGGCCAATTAATGGAGCCGGTTATAGCGTATCACAGATTAGTCAACATCGGTCAATATGTAACTGATGTATTACCTTTTTTGCTGTGCAGAGATTCATCTTGGTCCTGTGTGTCTGTGCTGCCCGGAGATTTACAGGAATAGTAAAGCGTGTTCAGTTTCAGTTTCACTTTGACAATCACGGACCATGTGCTTCCATCGTACCTCACAATTCTATTTTGCAGGCATGCCTGGGTATAGATTTTAAAGAATGTTTTATGAAAAAAAAATTACATCACTACTTATAAAATATACTCACATCTTTTCCCAAAAGTCTGCTCTCCCCAGCATAAAAACAACCACATCTACAACACGTGGTTCCCCACAGGTCACATACTAATCTAAAATAAGACTATTAGACCGTGTTTTAAAGTTGTGTGAATTATCTTTGTGAGATGAATAAAAGATGCAACTGTTAAATTCAAATGTCCACCATTGTCAAACATAAAACTATTCTGTGCATATCAATGGTCTTAATTCATATATCGGCTGACATATCCGTTATCAGCCAATATTTCGGATATTGGGTGATATATAGGTTATCAGCTTTTTTTTTAGAACCCAAAATCGATATTGGTATCAGCCTCAAAAATCCCATATCAGTTGGGCTCTATTTTACAGTATGCGTTGTATACTGTAAAATATAATATAAATCTAAAATATGATCTTGTAATTACAGTTTTCAGTAGCAGTATCATCAACTGCATAGTCCCCTTTAGAGATGTTTAAGGACACATGGAATCATAATGTATTTGTACCAAAATAACATATTTATCACATGTACGAGTGAATGAGTAAAATCACTCAGAAGTACGGTGAGGTGACAGGTACAACAGCTGCCTGTATTTTTACACTTGGACTGTCAAGCATTTCTCCATGCTAGTTGCTCAATTATTCTACCATTTCCAGCCTTCAGAATTTTTGATATCATTCATAATCATCATACTATCATCCTATTATCTCAATTTTTATAACACCCTTTCCACAGGTTTCAACTGCCCATCACCTAGAGAAAACAAACATGCTGTAAACACACAAG
>JAQQZY010000020.1:15579365-15595512 GCA_030068375.1 Ostorhinchus rueppellii | reverse complement strand
CCCCCCCCCCCCCCCCCCCCCGCCCCCCCCCCCCCCCCCCCCCCCCCCCCCCCCCCCCCCCCCCCCCCCCCCCCCCCTCATTTGTTTTGAGGAGAACCTGTTGCATGTCAGTGGACGGAGTTAAACATACATGACAAGTGATGGTGTGCGGGTGAAGGGAGTTAAGGGGGGAGTCAACCTTATGGTGGTGTCAGCACGGGGATCTGTGTGTAATCTGCAGAAGATGCATGCAATAGACCGCCACACCACTTTATCTACAAGGCCCCTAATTGCAAGGGATGCTGAGGAACACATGTGAGGAAAAGAGGAAGGGGAAGGAGTGTCAGATGTCAGCAGTGTGCAGGCATATGGTTCCTACAAGATGGGTTGCGTAAACTGGAAATGACAACAGAAATAAGAATGCTTACAACGGAACTTGTGTGGACTGCACGCACACACACACTGTACTGTATTACGCTCTAACCCTGTTTTCCTTTGTTAATTTTGTCACCTGTCAGAGAGATTTACAAGTATACCTTTTGTGATTAGTTTTGTAGTACAACGACACAAACTAGATACAACATAAATATCCACTGTCCAATCGACTGCGTGTTACGAAACAGGAAAAAAATGTAGGAAAACATAACAGCCTTCTGAGTTCAAACCATGAAAGAAAAATAATGTCTGTGCCATGTTTGCTTATTGAAGACGATTTAACAAAGCAGAATTATGTGAGGTAACGCTAGTGACCCAGCACATTATTCCCGCTTAAAAGGGCTTGTAACCTTCACCTAAACATTGTGTGGGGCCATCTCATCAGGAATGCAGCACATACACAAACACCCACATAACCCTTCCCCTTTCAATTCAAATCCCCTCACAATCCATCCCTATTCTTCTTTTATTCCTTCATTATGCACTTGTCCTTCTCTTGCGCTCACGTCAGCTATGTACCCTCAACAGAACCTAGTCTCTGCCTTGGACATTTGCGTCAACCAACTTGAGTAAACAGAAAGATGGAAAAGGCATAAACGTATCAAAAGCAGAAGCACCCCCCTCCATCACTCCGCCCATCAAGAAAAGCCTGACCTTGTACAACCAAGATACCGCTATCACTTAGGAGATGGGAAGGTAATTGTTAAAAAAAAAAAAAAGGGGGGGGGGCATCTGCTTGTACCTTATGGAGAGAAGACATATTGTACCACATGGAGCATAGAGTTGGAAAAAACACATTGCAATTGTAAAACCAAAATCATTGGTCATAACATGATTTGGGGTTTTGCACCATTTTATATAAACACTCCTTGATGTGAAATATATTTAACTGCAGTTAGCAAAATCTTATCCTCCATTTCCTGAAAAATACTCTCTTATTACTTTAATACCTAAACTTTTCAGCTTCTTTGGACTTTTGGAAGTTATTTAGCAATTGTGATATTTGCAAGCCTATGAAGGAATCTCACTCACAAGTAGGAACTTCCTCTCACTGATTTTTTGCTGCTTCACTTGCACATGAAAAAAAAAAAGACTATATCACTACAAACAAATTTTAATGTAGCGTTCACCGTGATGACTAGTTACTCTGCCGAGAGACAACATGCAGTAGCATTAGTTTGCACTGTGTGAAACCTGTCCCTGCACTCTGTCACACGGAGCTGATTGCATTTGTATGTTCTAGTTTGATGTCAAGAACAGACCTGAGCTGCAGCTAACGGGCTGAACAATATCATGCAGCAATCACTTATTTCTGCGATTGTGTTACATCAGAAACATTGTTTTTACCGCTGAGTTTCATTTGTCTGGTTGCGTCGGAGGTTCATTGATGTAAATGTGACATAAAGGCTGATTTAACTACTCCACTCTGCGTGAATCAATGAGACAGTAATAGTGTCGAGGACCATGCAAATCACCTGCAAAGGAAACGCTGTAAATCACAGGCTGCGAGGTGCAGAGAGCGGCAACAAGGAGCAATAACACACAGTACATGTAGTATTCAAATGTGAATGTCATGATCGTACAAGTCATAAACCATGACCTGTGTAGTATTTAACAAGTGGAGTTCTGCACATTGTGAGATGTTTAGTTATTCTAATTTTCTGCCATTAAATAAATTATTTCATAGCATGCAACAGGGTAATAAAATAGCATAAAAGCCCATCCATCCAAAACTATACATTCAATTATTTAAGTTACATAGATGTAGAATATTTCTTATAAATAGCATATTACATCCTAATTAATGTCTATCCCATCATCTCAATCACCGTCTGCAATCATTTTCTAATAATATTTTCACCCCATACAGCATTTTTCGTTTTACTAATGTTTTGCTTCTCATACTTTGTAATTCCCTTTAACCTGTATATTCATTTTTCCAGCATCTGTTTTTGTTTTTAATAAATCAGTGGAAGTAAAAAATTAAAATTCTCTCTGTAAATGCTGCATCATCCAGGGCAATACATCTTGCAGCATTAGGACATGCTTTGAATTACAGAATAAAACCAGGGACTGGCCTCTCAGTCTTTCATACCCTGCTTTGAAATTCCTGCCTCAAATCTTTTCCATAACCAAATGACTCTTAACTCTGCTGAGTGCAGCATGGGTCAGGCAGCTAGATTGAAGCCAGGGTGTCTGGTTAGTGTTAACAGGAGATTTCTGATTTCACTCACTTTTTGCTACTCTGCTTTTTCAGAATGCCTTGCAATAATGCCTTATGGAAAACACACACTTATACAAAGACACACACACACACACACACGTAACTTCACTCACATACAGACACCGTACACAAAATCTCTTAATAGTGTTACATTATTTAATTGGTGTAAGCGCTTAGCATTTCAGACAGCAGCTGAACAGTGGAAATCAAAGTCTTTCATTGCAAAGCTAACATTTCTGAATAAAGCATTTCAAAAGGCAAGGCTACAGGTGCTGTCCTTTTAAAAAGAAAAACGCAAGTTAAGAAAAAAGGTACACAACCCACAAAATATTTGACATATTCTTATACATTCAGATTTCATCTTACTAATTAAAAATATCACACAATATGTGGCCTTCCCTGTTCATTTTATACAACTGTGGAATGGTTGTGCTTTTTGTGAAGCAAGGCCAGCAGAGTAATCAAATTAGCATGCAATATTGTGACTTACTATTATGTTCAATGTCAAAGAAAGCTAGTTCAAATTCTCTGATCAACTGGAAAAAAATGTGAATCAAAGATGCCAACCTCTGCCTCAACACTTAATACTTTTGTGACCGTGATGAAAGAACAAATTCCTGAAGATAGCTGTATTTAACAGTTACCAAGAAATACAGAAGTAGTAATTATCTGATTTCTGATTCCAGGGGTGGCTGTTGTAAACTATATCCCATGTAGGATCAGACCATGGATATGGATCCAACACACTGTCCCCAAAGCTCATTTCTATATTTCTATTGCTTGTCTAGTGCAAAGACAGATACATTTTCATAAATCTTTCAACTTAAGCCACCAAATGTGCATTTTGATCTTGACTGAAACTTGAGAGAACTCGTGAGAATATCAGGGTGCCTTTCTGTCTGCTTTAGTACTTTTATGGAAGTATCAATGAATGCACTACATAAAAAAAGATTAAAACTCCCTTATTATCATGCTAAAAATAGTTACTGGCATTTACATTACAGGCTCGTAATACACCGCAGGATTGTCCGTAAATGTAACTATGACACACAGAGCTCATTTAAAACTCTGCAACAGTGGAAAGCAAGTGCATAAAATCTTAAATGGCAGTTATGAATAAATTGTACTAAAGAATACTGAAGTGAGGCAGATGTGACTGGAATGAATTATTCTAATGTCTGATGACACTAGTATTTCATTGTTTGTATGACATTATACATTATACCTCAACTTGAAAGAGATGATGGATAGTGGATAAAAAAAAAACCCTACCTGTCACCTAAAAAGTTAATTGATTAAGGCTTAATATTAAGACATTAGCGAAGCAGTGTGCAAAAAACAAATGTTCTACCACTGTTTCTAAATGGAAGTTTGCTACTATCACCTGTGGTCATTTTTTGTATTTTATGTTAAACATCTCTTTTCATATATTTTTATAATCTCAAAAATATATGCATATTGCTATCAGTAAATAATTGCAGTGAAACCAGGAACATGATTTTCTTACTTAATATGTGGTATCAGTTTGACGGCTCACCTGGGGTCCCCTCGTCCTCCTTCCTTAGGACGGGGATACTGCTGCAACTGTACACATGGGTGGGCTCCTCCTCTTGACTCGGATTAGATCCAAGTGGGAAACTGACAGGGCGAGAACTGGTGACGGAGCTGGACGGCCTAGAACTGGCACAGTTCTGTAGAAATTACAAAGCAAGACCAATATGAGAAAGTTTAATGGTGGCACATTTGAAATTCCACTTGCGTCTAATGAAAAATGAAGAATATGTCTCATTTAACACTCACAACCATCAGTCCTGAACACTAAAAAAATGTTTGAAATATCTAAGACTACTTTACTGACCTTCCTACATTGTGTATTTAGCACAGAACTCCATGTTTTATATGTATAACTAGTCTTGCATCAAGATTTAAAAAAATGCACACAATCACAATAAATCCACTTATAAATCCACTTGCATGCTCTCCAACTGATTTCAACAGACTCTAGGACATTTTATGCTGCATGAGGTTTGCTAATCAAACAAGAATGCCTCCCATGGTAAATTCTAACTCATCTTTACATAGTAGGCTACTAATGCCCTGCTTGAGTACAGAGGACAACCACAGAAAAACAAGTGGACAGAGACAAATACACTCACAACTCCCTGTTATAGTAAGCCACTGTGGGTAAACGAGCAAAGAGTTTGAAAAGAGCAGAAAATGAACAAACATTTCATTTCGTCTTTAAATAAACTTGTATTTATTGTATGAATTGAAAAAATAAAAAATAAAATTCAGATCCAATTATTTTGTTCTGGAGCCAAAATGATTTCAAGCCAGTTCCAACTAGCTCCCAATATCTTGTCAAAACTTGAATTAAGATCAAAAAAACTAATCCACTTCCAATTTATATCTATATTTCAGTGGTGTCAGGGCAGGGCAGGGAACTCAAGAGTATTGTGAAGTGGGGGGTTGTTTTTTATTTGGGTCTTCCAACTGACAGCTTTATTTCACAAAGCAATCTGGCTGTGTGCGTACAAGAGGAAGGTCAGGGTGGGTCAGGAGATACTTGGTATCAAGCAGACAAGCTACACTGGTGGAAGTGACTGTGAATCTGTGTGTGTGTGTATATGAAGACCGACTCCCTGGGGTTTAAAAAGCTGTGTGTGTGTGACCTGCGTTCATGTGGAGGGCTACAAAAAAGAAGAGGGCTAAAGAGGTCAACAGAAGTGTGGAATTAAACAGGGGAGATTGTGTGTTTAGGTTTAGTGGAATTTATATGAGAGGTTGTCAAGGTCAGGGTGTGTCACGTCACTGTACCAAGCAGAATATACTGTTATTTTTCCACACAGCATTTTGATGCATTTTGCTATGTTACATTCATCATAGCTAATTAATCTGATCTGCATTGCTGAGAGATGTTTTAAGCACAGTGAATCCTTTGCAAAAAAAAATAAAAATAAATAAATACATGCTTGGCAATGATGGAATTTGAGCCCTCTGGATAAAATATAATCAACTCATGCAATGCACAAAAATCCCCCACATGGGACAATGAAAGTTTCAATGACCTTTTTAAACGTACATAACCATTTTAAATGCATAAATTGTAGTTGCAATGAATTTTCCCATTGGGTTAACCCTTCAGTCGTTGCAAATAATACAACATATAAACTCCTCTATCTCAGACAAGTGCCATTCGTCTTCAAATGACCCCATATGTAGTAACACCGCCAAAGCCTCTTTATCCCTCACCCGGCGAGGCACGATACCCAATCCTATGTTTTACAACAAGGGGATATATAGGGGCATGTGCGGTCATCTAGAGCCAAATGTCTCCTATCTAACCAAAGGACAGGTAGATACAGTATTTCAAGCAGGATTTATGGCACAAAATAGCATTAGCTAAAAACCGTCAGGCGGCAGTGATGGCTAAAAAACGCATTCTGGTGGCGGAACCCGGTAAGATTGGAAAATTGCCACCACGAGAGGTGAGAGGAAGCAGTAAAAATGATGGTAGATGGGGGGGGGGGCTCACTGATAACATGAGCAGCCAATATATCAGACTCCACCTGGTCGCTAGGGCCCCGGGCCCCCTCCCAGATCAACTCACACACACTTCAATTTATGTATTTATTTTATTTTTCCTCCAACGCTGTCCATCTCTGAGGTGGGAGGTCAAAAGGAAGTAGGGGTACCCTGATATTTGAAAAAAATCAATCAGCTGTTCTCAACGTTCTCATTCCTTGAAGTGGGTATGGGCGGGGAAAATTGGGAGGCACATGTGTGGGTCAGGGTGCAGAGGGAGGGGGCAGGACGGAGGGGGAAGTGTTGCCGGCCATAAAGCGTGACACAACACCCTGGGAAAAGGAGTGCAGTTAATGTGATCACTCATAAGGGACAAGATGCATTGTGTAAGTGTATGTTTGTGTGTGTGTTAGTGTGTGTGGCAGGGGCAAAGGAGTGTGGAATGATGAGAGTGGCTGTTTGTCAAGGTGCTAGGGTCTATAATTGTCGGTATGTGCGAGTGGTTTGTGTGTGGCAGAGACTAGCAACTACCTTCAAAGAGCTTTGCGTAGGCCATGATCTTCCACAGCACATAGACACATTATGTGCAACACACACATGCACACACAAGAAATACATGACCACACACACACACACACACACACACACCATTTCAGCCAAACAAGGTATAAATACTGTCCTGACACTTTAATGTCAGGGGACGGCTTGTCCTGGATTAGAAACTTGTAACCCACTGCGGGGCCTGACATTGCTGGGATGAAGGTGCTGCAATGGGCTGGCTGAAAAGGGGGGGTGGCTATTACGGAGGGTCTATGTTTGATGTATAAGGGCATCTAACATGGACTGTCGACTAGTGAGAAGCAAGCAGATGTACAGTGTTGTTTTGTGGCCAGTTTTCATTGACATTGTAGTGGTGTTTTTGTTTTTTTTTCCCCACAAGAAGCAAAAGCTGTGAGGAAAATTGAGTCAGCTGCTCGATGTGCTTTAGAGACTTAGGCTTCTACATGTGTATCTATGAATATATGCACAGTTGCTCTCAGAGAAAATAGAGAGATCACATACTGAAAAATTAAGCGCTTTTCTCCTTTCCTTGATCCTGTTGACCGTGCTCCGAACCTGAAAGAAAGAGATTCAGAATGAGAGAGATACATAAGTGTATATGACAGAGCACTGCAACATACTTGCAATAAATTTAAAGAAAACTCACACTTAACCTTACTGAGTGCTCCATGTATAAACTGAAGAAAAAAAAAAAATCAAATGTGTAAAAGAAATGCAAAAAAAAGGTAGGAAGAAAATGTGAGTTTTGTTTTACAGGCAGCGAAAAGATACCGTTGGGATGGTGTGTTCATGTGTGTGTGTGTGTGTGTGTGTACGACAGGGTGTTCCAGTATGTCCCAGTGTCTAATGGTACTTGAAAGTGACACATAGAGCTGGCAAACTAAGGAGACGACTTCTAGCTATCATCTGTCAACATAGAGCGCCGTGACCAACAAATGGAGCTATTGGAGGAGAAGGGACTGCCCTAGCAGAACAGATTACATTTTTACACTCTGGATGAAACAGTGTGCAGCATGCCTTCATTTACTCACTGCTTTGGTTGGATCCAAAATGTAGTATATTTTACCTAAATTAAAACAGATATATAGTACATACATGCAACTTCAGTATATACTTAATTAAATTTAAGCATCTCACTAACTCAGTCTGCAATTTACCTGCTCTCTTGTGAATTTTGTATTTAGTATAAAAAATAACAATCATCATTTTTATACTTTGGGATAATATTGTACTGACACATTTCATATATTGCTTTTTTTCTAATGCATAATCTATTTTATTTTTGATAAAATATCATTGCTAAATATCCAAATACTTATTGGAAAGGGATGACTGAATAACAGAAGATATTGACAATAGATATTGTGTGATGGGGTACTGTGAAAATAGAGAATAACCCAGTTGTTTAATTTATCTGTGAGCATTTTTTTTTTTAAATCACCAAATAAGAAAAGACATTTCACAAAAAACTAAAAAAACTAAAGCCATTAACATACTGTGCTTGTAACTCAAAATTTTCAACCAAAGCGTCTTAAATTTTTAAATTATAATTAAACAAACAGTTTGTATAAATATGTATTTGGTGGTAAACTATGATTTAATCAAAAATGTATTATTTGTTGTAATAATTAAATTTTATTGTTATTTCTTTTTTCTTTTTTTTTATATTTAAATATTACTGTGACTGAGATAATTTATTTAACTTCTTCGTAAAACCATACAAGATAAATATCGTGTTCAAAAACAAAAATAAAACATGATACTGCATAGTGTTTTAGTTGAGTAAATGAACATTTTAAATGAAAAGCTTATACCACAATAAGGTCTGAGTTGTGCTGGAGGTGTACATGTGTAAGTAGTTGTGTTCTCTGTCAGCTCTCACTGTAAATTTGTTGCAGCTAGGCACTCATCACTGCAGCCCATCCCAGCCCATCCCACCACGTTAGTGAATATGCATTATGGCTTATGGCTTCATTAAGTTGCAGTGTGTTATAAATTATGACACCACACTGAACACACACACACACACACACACACACACACATACACATACACATACACACACACTCAGAGACAGCGTGTGTAAACAGAGAATGTTTTGCATACATTCCACCGATGAAGGGCCACATAATAAAGAGAACCCAAGCCTTCTGACAGGACACCATCGATAGCACTGTGTTTCCAAATTTCTCCTATTATTTCTCACAAGATCCACAGAAGGTCTTCAGCACAGTGCAGATGTTGTAAAGACACCATCTTAATGTTATTTAATGGGGGAAGTAAGTCCAGGGGATTTCACTGATATCAAAAGCAACCCGCGTGCTGAGGCAATTACATGACACAACTTAATTAATCATTTGACAATGAGGGGAAGGGCATTGTTTAGATGATTGTTATGTGTTTAAGGGGTTTTGCGCGTATTCAAGGTTTCGCAATGATGCAAAGCGTGGTTCCCCATATAAATGGGCGCTAAGCGATTACCATATGAAAGAAGCGCACCGACAACACCTGCCGACATCCTTGGAGCTGATGGAAATAAAAGGTCATCAAAGCGTGGGATTACAAGGTGACCACCAAGGAAAAGCTAATTGCAATGAATAATGGAAAGCTATTGTCAGGTAATTAGCAATTAAAACACTGCATTTTGAGTGTAATAGCGGTAGACACAGTCTGTCTTCTATGCCATATTTGTAATTATGGAGCTTGGAAACCATCCTCATGAATGGAGCATTTTCTGACTTTGAGGCAGTGGTTAATTCATCACCTTTCTTTAGCATATCAAAGCAAAATGTCTTATTGTGTGGATAATTTATTCTACATGATCAACAACTAAGGAGAATTCTTTAAAGTTATTTCTTATCTGAAGAAGTTTTTCTAAATACATCTGTAGACTGCATACTATTTCAGCTCAAAATCTGTAGAATCAAAGGCGGTATAATCACCTGACACTGCCCTTGCTGTCTCCTTGCAGGAGATGACAATCACCCTCTGGAGTAGCTGTTCATCCATACTTCCCAAGCAACGAGGATAAAATAATGTGAATGGAGTGAACCATTTTCAGTGACCAAGGCTGTTATTTTTTCTCTCTCTATTCCTCTCTTATTAAAAGAAAGACAGAAAAAAAAGAAACATTTCTGACTATTCCCACTCAAAATTTAGTTGTAGGTGCCCAGTGGTGTAAAGCCTAAGAGAGGAAGAAGAAGAAAGAAAAAACAAAAAACAGATTGTACAGATGCAAAAAAAAAAAAGGTCAATGTGTCTGAGTTTCTTTCTTCAAATATTACATACCCACGGGCTACGTAGGGTCATGGGCGTAGAGTCAAGGAGGTAACTGTAGTGTAAACCCCCCCCCCAAAAAAAACGAAAAAGGTATGTCAGAGAACCTGTGGTTGACATCACTTCAACCTAAACTGTGAAATGCCTGTTCTAGTTGCAACAGGGTTGACTCTATGGAACCAGATTGCCTTCATTTGAAGATATATTACACTCATTCTGAGGTAAAGAAATCACAACTATTCATAGAAACACATGATTAAACACTAAATACTGTCTGTGACTTGGGGAAAGCTCTTCACCATGGGAAACAAAAAGCACAGATAAGATAACTGTGTCCTCTATGTGGAAATGTTTAGATGAACACTAGCGATGGTGATAATAAAGGAACAAGGCAACATGGTGTAACCTATTTAGCTCTAAAAATCATTGTTAGTGCTATACAATGTGGCTTGTACACAGTGATTATAATTACATACAGCAACAAATAACAAATGGAAAAAAAGTTTGCATCATAAAAAACTAAAGACAATTGAACTATTTTATTCAGGTAACAAAAAATGCATTCTATAATACGTGAAAAGGCATAGTATAGTATGGTGAAATTCTTTTTTTTTTTTTCCTTCCACTTAAAATGTATCAAAATTACTGTAAAAGCAGGAAGCATAGTTACAGATGGACCAAAAAAAAGCATGTGCAAGATGATAGTGGAATTTCTGAATTGTCACCACAAATTGTTTTCAATTTTTCCCTCTTTTTTAACAATAAAAATAAAGTTGGAGAAAAAGAGTGGAATTTTAAGAAGGTTCATCAATGATACACTTCTAAACTTCAAGCCTATTTACATAGAATAAGAGCTACGTTTGATCAAGAGTGATTTTCATGACTTCAGTCTCATCCATTTAATCTTTTCTGTCTCTCACCGCCCTGGACACCCTCCACCCCCACGTATCTAAATGGTAATAACGTAGTATCTCAATGTGATATTTCCTCACTCCTCATTGCATATTGTTACTTGCATACTGTTTTTCTTTTTTTGTGCTATGTAGACTGCTGGGGCCCCCACAAAGCCCTGGCCAGCAGCTTTGTCAGGATGCTAAATGGAGGGCCGTGAGTTTAAAAACTTAAAGAGGCAGTGAAATATTAGCCAATGTGGGTGAGGAATGAGTGGCTGAGAACCGCGGCGTGTCAGTGTTTAATGGTCGGACTCGGATGCATATAAGTTAGTCCAAGCATGAAGGGCAGTGGGACGCTCGCGTGGAAACGATGTCCCCTCCCCTCTTTGCGATCCCTCCTCCCATCCACAGTCGCACGTTCACACACATACACACTTCTACTCTCACACCCACACAGCTTTTAAGCAGGGAGCCCATCAGAAACTTGTCATTTCTCTCATTCACTCCGACAGCCTTGAGACACAATGCAGACTTACCTCTGTGTTGTACACCCCATATATCAGGAAGATGAACAGGCCCTGCAGACACAGACAAAGAAAGAGAGAGAGAGAGAGAGAGAGAGAGAGAGAGAGAGAGAGAAAGAAAGAGGACAAAGTTGTTACAGTTGTTTTCTCTCTTATCCTGTTGCAAAACACAAAGGAGTAAAAGTAATGAGTGGAGAAAGATTTACAGGTTTTTTTTTTTTAGTTTTTTTTTTTTTTTTTTATTTGTACGTTATCCAAGCTAGACAAGACTGTTGTGAAAAGTAATGAGAAAAGATGTAGGGCTTGAAAGAGTGCAACTTCTCCAAACTGGGCCACCTCTGTAAGGCTTAGCTTGCATTTGTTTCGTCTACAATGCTCAAGTTCCTCATTCCAGCCCCCACTAAGCCATCAAAGGCTCAAATCCAAGGTCCCACACAGCTTTATCAAAATAGAAAATCTCAAGTGTCTGAGTTCAGTCTCTTATGCGCACAAACACACAAGTATAGGACAGAGTGCCAGCAAGCACACAAACACACGCATCATCCACACATTCAGATGCATATGACACATATAGCTAAAAAAATAGACAAATCCGGCATGGGCACATATGAAAAGACATACACACACTCTCTCTTTCACACACATACATACACATACATAAAGAGAGCAACCCAGGCCAGACGAGACTATCAAGGAAATCCATTGGAGGAAAGCGGAAAAATAGAGAGACAGAGGGAACATAATGAAAAAAATGACACATAAAAGAAGATATTTCATGTTCACAAAACTCCACGGCTAGTACCCAGGTCCCAAGAATGCCATGCCCTTGGATGCATAAAGGCTGCACTTGTGGTCACAGAAAAGCTATTTTTCATTCCAATCCATTGTAGCATCCATTGAATGTACAAGCATTGAATGTACAAGCATAATGTAATCCTGTTCCTTCAATGGAAACATTGAAACCAACATTCACAAAGCCCTGATTGAACTGTGCCACAAAAGATGTACCGAGAAAAATGAAAAGGCAGGTAAAATCCTATAAATTTCAAGGCTGACAGACACGGTAGATCTTTGATAAGCCAGCCGTACATCGATGTGAGTTGAGCAAACAAAAAAAAGGAGAAAAACTTTTTTTAAAGTGCACCATTCTCCTTCCCCTGTTCATATTTAAACGAATGTAAGAACACATCCTGAGGCCAGGCAGGCACGACCTGCTCAATGCATCAAGTCCAGTTTGGAGCATCCAATTTTTGCCACCGCAATGCATCACCACTAACAACATGATTTGGGGGCCCATTCAAAATGACAGGTGGACGATGGCCAACTATGATGACCTCTAGCCCGAGCTCCTGCCCATTCACCTCATACTGCTGCTATCCTGTCCTCCAGGAACTGAATTGCCCCGTCTGTTGGGATGTCAGGTGACACGTTAGGACATCCATCCTCTTTAAACTGACAATTCCACTAGTGTCTGACATACTGAAGACAAGAGACGGGCAGAGAAAGCAGTGATTTTATCCTTATACTTTTACTATCACGTTTATGCAGTTCTGGTTGGAACACAATTGTGATTATGCAGGAACATTTTTGTGACTGCGACACAATCATTTACCAATCACAGTATTTAGACAAAACTCCACGCTATTCCAAATATTCAATGACAGGATGATTCAGTAGAAAAATGAAAAACCAGCAATTAAATGTTTCTCTAGCCAAGAATTTCAACAGGTATTTAAAGCAGCGCAAGTCATCCGTCACCAATTTTTCATCAAATCTGTAAAACCCTAATTCTAGTTTATGGAGAGTTTAAATGGAAACTTGTCACACAATTTTTGAGGACACTTGAGTAAATTTCAAAAATTAACCCAGTGAACCCAAATACCTGTTAGTGAAGTTGTGGAGCTCATTCGGGGAACCGTACTCACATATTATGGACGTGTTCTAAGATCAAACCTTTCTGGTATGATATATTTGCTGCTGTGAACACAGTTTTCAACCAAACATTTTCTAAAGAATTAAAGTTTATTATTTCAGGTGCAACCCAAGAAAGTTTAGAAGGAAATAACTGAAAAATACCTTTTACAAATTTTATTAATGGCAGCCATTAAATACATCACTACGAAGTGGTTGAAACCTGAACCTCCCACATATAACATTTGGATTGAGAAAGTGAGTGGAATCTATCAGATGGAGCAAATTACTTCTGTACTTAGAATTCAGAAAGAGCTATTTACAAAGAGATGGAGTACCATGATTACCCTTTTAATGCAATAAGCATTCAGACGTAGTCATGTACATGCATGTTTTGGGGTTTTTTTGTTTCTTTATAGAGTCACTTAAGTTTCATTTGTGACTCAAATTGTAATCAATATCTACTGCAGATAACCATATTTTTTCATATATGCCATATAGGGGTGTCTGATTTGATATGTTTATGTATGTAAAATGCCCTATTTCTACGAGCAAGACTAATCAAAATTAAGTGGAAAAACAAAAAACAAAAACTGCTCTGTTAGTCTTTCTGTGATTACGCACCTGAATCTCTTCCCTCACAGTAAACAACTTCGAAGTTGACTCCATCACAAGCAGTCCGTTTGTGTACAAATGAAACCGAAACCAAACTGTCACTCGGGCCTTTTCAGAATTCCACGCAGCCACAGCAACAAGAAGGAATGAAGCAGTTTTTGTATTTGTTGTTGCTGCGACCATACTGCGGCTGTGTGGAATTCTCATTGCCACAATGCACTACGCAGCAAAATTTGCGAAGAGCCCCGAGTGACATATCAGTTTGGTACGTAAACAAATGGACTGCTTGTGATAGAACCAACTTTGAAGTTATACACCATGAGGGAAGCGATTCAAGTACGTGATCACGGAAAGACTAACAGATTTGTGATACTTAAGCTATCACTCGGGTTTTACAGATTTGATGAAAAATTGGTGACTAAGACTTGTTTTGATTGTCGCACTATTTTCCTGTTGTACTCATTCAGGTTGAACTCAAGAAATTCTCCCCTAAATGTTTCATCATATTGTTTATGGTTCCATCAGGCCTCCATGATACAAAAGGTACAACAAATTATGTACCTCACCATCTTACTTACGGTCTCTCTCTGGTTTTTATATTACAATCATTGACAATATCATTTCTGTTTTTTCATTTAATTACATTTGTGTGCACTAATGCTAATTTAATCTTATTTGAGAGCACTTTAAACAGGTTTCATCCACTGCTATATACTGTTGTCATACACTTTTACACACTGCGCATATACATAAGCACCTACTGGCAATAACAAACAGTGGGTGGTTAATTTGCAACACATAGCCCACAGTATTGTATTAGACTTGCAATTTCCAGCTCATTGTTGCAATTTGATTATCATGTTTTTGATCATTCCTCTTATTTGTAATTAATCTTTTGTTGTGTAGTGAACAAAGTGGGGAGAATATAGTGTGCGCATTAGGAAAAATGAACTATTAGAATATAATTGAGTTAAAAATAAGTGGCAGCACAACAATAATGATGGATTGTTTAAAATGTTAATTCATTAATATTCCCGCTAAAAACAAACACAGTGGAAAAAATGGGGCGCATTATTTAAATGCATGTGTGCTTTTCTAAACTCAGGCCTGTTTCTTTTGAACTCGGCAGCAAATGCTACAAATTTATGCAAAGGAAGATCACACTTGCTTTCAAAGTATTGCTATACTGTACATCAAACAGGGAGGCATAAATTAATTAGCAGCCAACTAATTAAGAAACAATTGTATGTTTAAAAAGTTAAAGCCAACAAACACTGTTTGACCAAAAACATTATTACCCGAGAGAGTTGTTGCAATGCAAGACAGAAAAAGCATTTGTTTAAATGAACAAGGGTGTTTTTATCAGATGCTGAAAGCTTTGTCTGAGAAAGCAGGAAGCGCAAATCAAAGTCAGGGATCGATTTACTTGCAATAACTGAATAAATTCAATTTATTGGGTTCTGACCCTTGTACTGTTTACTACTAACCGTGCATGATGTTACAGCTTCCTTTTAGAAATGTGCCACATTGTTCCCCTGCTGTCCTTGTAAGTCACTCTCCCTAAAAGCATCAACTAAGTGCATTAGAATGTTTCAGGAGATTAATCAACAGCTGACAATAACACTGGTTAAAGACTTTATAGCAGGGATTGTGTGCATCTTAATAGCTTGAATGTACATGAATGTTTAAAATTAAAACACATTAAACATATGGAGCTAATGCTAATGAAAGAGGTAATGTGTTATCATATATATGTTAAGACTTACATTTCAATTACTTAAACAGTTTCCATAGAAGGGTTTAACTATGCACTTTAAAGGAGTTGTATGTAGGTTTACGGCCAAAGCTTGTACTGCAATCACATTCAAAATACTGTAGAGCGTAGTATCCCCTCCCCCTCCCCCCAGACGAGGAGTTGCCAGATCCAGCATGACTATCTACTTTAAGGAGCTACGATGGCAAGCGAGGAGTCCTAAACTGGTATAAATACCAGCTCAGTCCAGTCTCTTCACCTGGGCCATGGTCTCCTAACCTGGGTCCAGACTGTTCAGTTGTCTCCATCATATATATATATATATATAGAGCGGCTGGATAGAATCCCAGCCAGGGCAGATGAAAAATTGTTACCGGTTTGAATCCCGGTTAAGGGCGAATGAGATGGTTGCGGACGGAACAACTAGAGATTGATGGGGTACAGCGTTGTA
>JAQQZY010000020.1:15567537-15579220 GCA_030068375.1 Ostorhinchus rueppellii | reverse complement strand
CCTGCCATGTATTGGTTCCAACCTGTTCACTGAACCAGCCCATTTTGATGAGCACAACTCCTCATCCAGGTAGATGGAATAATTAGTGGAATTACCTGTGTTCAGTGAACAGGTTGGAACCACTACACAGCAGGACTTTGACTTGATGAACCCGGGATTACCCACATTTGTAAAATAGCAACATAAACATTACTGGTGGGCTGACACTTAGCTTAACAAATGTGAATATTCTGGCTGGATTACTACCATCAGTGATATGAGTATTTGAAATGAACATAATTCCTTAATGTCTGGTGACAATCAGGGCCATTTTATGATTAATTGGAACATAATTCTTACATACAGCTCCTTTAACAATAAAGGATACGGTGGCTTTTTAGTTCCAATTACATTATATAGCATAATTATTCTTGTCACTACAGTAATGAACTTTTACTTCAACAAAGTGCAGTAGGCTAAAAGATCCTGAAAAACTATTGATATTTAATTGAAAATTCATTTATTCTGATATTTATAATGTGATTTTGTGAAGGAACATTTTTCAGGCATACTGACTGTGTCTGATGAAAGATTTCAATCATTGAAGCAGATTTTAAAATCAGTGTGACAAAAATGTGACTGAAATTGTGTCTCATTGAAAGAACTTCACCTTGCGTAACTGCATCAGTGGCAGCTGTAATTTCAGCAAATTTCATGGATGAATGCTTTGAACAACAAAATGGACCCTCACTTTCATTCACTTATTAAATAAGACTGAGTATTTCTCTCCATGTGTCTGGCAAGTTTTTGAGAGGAGAAATAAAAAGGGATTACAAATAGCATAAGACCAAAAGGAAGTCCACTAGTGAACCTCCACAACAAGCTTGTCTTCTACAACACATGACACATGAACATCCTTTACCAGCCCTGTAAAAAGGAGCTCTATTATCACATAATTTGCTATAACGAGCAGAACTGTATTCTTCATTTAAAGCTTGTGCACAGCATTAGTCCCTCTGCGCTTCTTTACATGTTATACACCTTCACAGAATGAACTCACTAAATGTGGGAAGTTCAAGAGTGCAACAGTGACAGGTGAAAGTCTCAGAAAACAGCAAGTTCATGGCATTGTGCTTGGGAATAACATTTTCTATGTACAGATATGAAAACTATGATTAAGGGGTAAGGGCAGTGTCTCAGCAAGGAGAGAGAGCGAAAGTGGAAGGAAAGCTTTCTCTTTCTTGCTGGAATATATTGCTGTTGCCAGCTTTAGTAAAGGGTCAAAGGGTAAAAAAGTAACATGGTAGGTACACGAACCATACAAGTAACATTTTCAATTTAGACATTTTTAATTTACTTTACAAATATGCCTTTTTCAGACCTCAAAGACAATATTTTTAAGGAATTAAAATAATTTAAATCCCTCTTAACCAAATTTACAGCCAGGGAGCTGTTTTTACTGTGCTGTCAAAGTAAAATATTTGACCATTAAAGACCTTAGAACTACTATTGTGACAATTTACAAATAACTTTTTCTTTAAATGTAACTTTTCCAAAGTGATTTATCACCATTTATTGTAATATTATCCTCTGTATTTTGCATTTTTCTGCTAAAATCTGGTATTTTCCTATATGTCATTTAGTCACCATATAGATGTTCACAAAAGGTCTGTGTAAATTCAAAAGGAAACTGAGGTGAAAGGGAAAATATTTCATTAGTGTTGTAAAAACTACCACTGTCATTTGTCAAACTTCATGAGTTTTATACGTAAATTAATGTTGTAGAAGATGGCAGTGTTGCCACACTTGTTGCAGAGCCTTTGAACATCCAAAAAAGACACATCTGACACTGCAGAAAAACAGACTGTATTCTACTGAAATTATTTATATGTATCGATAGCATTAGTGATTCAAAAGGTATTAAACATTTTAAATCAGAAGATGTTTTTGTCTGCCATTGGCTGTTCAGGGGTTTGAAAAATAGCAAAAATATCAATTAAATAGAAGAACACTACCCTGGAAGAGATTAAAAATGTTGACCTCACTAAAGTCATTTGAAATGCAGAGAAGTGGCCCTGGTCATATAAAATATAAAAAGACAAAAACAGTTCTAGGAAAAAAGAAAGAAAAACCCATAACAAGATAAAAATGATGTAACGTTACATAACAAGTTCAGACAACGGTGAATGACTCAGTTGTATTCATGTACATTAGCATTTAAATTATTCTGTGTTGCTGCCTTGTTGAGCATCAGAAGTGACTGTTGATGTCCATCTATCTGTGATAGACATCGACATTTCAACAAAGTACATTTGATTAATGGTTAAAAGATCATTTTAATGTAGATATATATGTGAGTGTGTGTTATAATTTAGGTCCTGAGAAAACATCCAATTGATTTTCTGAATTTCAAGCTGAAAAATTTTGGCATTTCAATTATTCTATTGAGCTGACACCTGTACAGGGAGCAAAGAGTGTATGTGTTGGGTGGACATTGAGGTGATGCTGACACAAAAATATCTTAGGTATCTCTTGACAACAAGAACAATCGGTCCCTGAACACAGATGCACTCTATCCCAAGGGACAGAGTTGTCTACTTTTCCTGAAGTGGTTCAAGTCCTTTGATGTTGCACATGTTATAACGGTCAGCTGTAGCCTGTGCTGCTGATGGCAGAGGAGCCAAAAAGGTTGGATAAACTACTGAATAAAGCTGAATCTGTTTTTGGAGAGTAGCTGGAAAGATGCACAATGAGAAACAAACCAGAAGAGGAGGTGCAGTGGGTGGCAAACCTCATTCAGAAGCAGGACTGAGAAGTATGAAGGAGTCAAAAAGTTCTCAGATAAATGTCAAAGGCAAAGACTGTGTCAAAAACAGCCCCAGCAATTCTACAAAGAAGGGATCTACTGAATGAAAACATAGATTGCAAAAGTGTTTAGAACCTAATGGAGCTCATGTAGAAAAATAATTTTGTTATTCTGATTAAAAAAAAAAAAAAAAAAATTGTCACTGCATGTCCACAGCTATCAAGACTATGTATTCATTTATTTGTATATAATTAGGAATAATTATTATCTTAACATGGGGATGGGTTGGGACAAGTTAAGTTTCTACTTCCTCCAACTCCTACTAAAATATGCAGACACTGTCATTGCAATTTTCTATTTGTTCTTCTTCCTATATTCAAAATAAATGACTAAATTACTAATTACTTTACAACACCTTAATCTGATGACTCATAGACTGGTGACTGCATCTTTCTTGAGATGATGAAAAACCTGACATTCCCCCTGGGGATCAATAAAGTTAATCAATATGTGTATCTGTATCTCTAAAAATGTGTGATACAGACCTTAAAATTAAAATTTCAGGAGAATTTCTTCGGTTGAGCTTGCACATAGTAAGTGCAGCTTATGCAACTTTCACTCTTCGTTTTATCTATTTATTTTATTTAACCTTTATTCAACCAGGTAAGTTAGTTGAGAACTCATTTTCAATAACAACCTGGCGTTAGTGAGTGTTTCTATATAAAAGATACAACCTGTACTGTATTCTCGGTTTAAAAAATGATTCATAATCATCTAACAGCACATCAAAAATCCAAAGAAAAATCAGTTTTGGAAATGACATTGTTCAATTGGGATGGAGGCTTTTGCTTAAGCAGCTGAAGACCACAACCTCCACATCCTTTCAGAGAATTCCAGGCTTCAGTGTCACCCAATGCCAAAAATGAGAGCTATTTGAACAAGTTGGACCCGCCGTCAAAATCCCAGCCTAAATTCAAACACACAGAGACACTTTTCACAAATAGAGCTATCTGCATCCCCACTTGGCAAAAAAAGGGGAGGAAAATTTTCTGCCCTCGCACCTGGTAATCATTACAGAAATGAGAGACAGAAGAGGTTAAAACGCTGCGATGGGGGGAAAAGAAAAGAAATTCACACTTCTGCGCTGGGACTTGCTAATGTCTCTGACCCCTCCACGCATAAACAGTTTAATTAACATGTATACATAACTTTCACTTTAACTGCTCATGGCATGTCAAATCAAAGTGTCTGTCAGAGCTGTGAAACAGGGAGTTGATACTTTGCAGGTTCTCGGTTCAATTCCAGCTCTGTGTAACTTCTCCAGCTGGCCAGAGAGGCTGGCAAGAAGACATTAAGGCAGACAAGCAGGCAGGTAGACGGGCAGGCTGCCACTCTGTCAGTTTGATGAGGTAAACACTTCCCAATAAAAGCTTTAACACCCAGATGAGCTTTTCTCAAGCCAAGCAGGAGGCAAGACAGTAAAATATAAAGGACTGAAGAAATTAGGACTTGATATATCTTTTTATAAAGCCTAACACACTCTAAAAATCCACTTTGAAATTGAACTTATGGTTGACCATGGCAACCTTGAAATAAGAAACCAGTGAATGTTTTTCTTCTTCTATAATAAATGAAATACCAGACCATTCATGTAGACATGAAAGGGATGTGCATAACAATACTGGTTGCTGTAAATACAGGGCATTTTTCATGATAAACCACAGTGAAAAAGACAGCTACTCATATCCTTGAAGTGACTGGCAGTTATTATTTGTATAAAGTAAAGAATAGTGAACCATTTAATGGTGTAGTGTAAATGGTGTGTTTAAGGGGAGGTTAAAAGGGATTAGCAGTTAAGTAAACAGATGGACTGTGTAGATTAATTGACAGAATGCTGTATCTTCTAAATGTGTCTCTTCTGTACTTTCAGAAGGTTACAATGGTGGTAAAATGAAAATGGCTCACAAATGTTCCTGTCAAACTAGACTTGGCTTCAGTTATGTTTTAAGTATTTTATAGAATTTCATACGTAAACTGGCATCCCCCTAAAATCATGTAAGTTCGCCTTAGTTCGATGCACAGTTACACATTACATCCTGAACTCTGCATGTACTGTATGTAAGTATAAGGGTGGGGTTGGGGTTAAGGTTTTCATCCTGTTTCCATTTTGTTGTACATTACAGGGGAAAGTGGATCATTCATTCTTTAGGAAGAGCTATTATGACTCTCCCTTTTGCTTCCTCACAAACACACAATCACACAAATCCAGTCAGTTGGGCTGTCACATTGAGTAGGGGACCCCCAAGCCAGCCAGTCTCTACAGGGTGTATAGCTACAGGGGAAAAGTTATACACACACAAGTATGAACACACAAACATACAAACAGGCTCACACTGAGGCCGGCCGGCAGCAACACCGGTGCTGGTATGTGATGGCTCAGGAGAGGAGGGAGAGTTATTAGCTTAGCCCTGAACCACCTACTTAATATAGGGGCCGGCGGTGATCGCTAACAGAGCCTGGCAGAGGTGACAGCTTTTGGCCCTGCTTGAGGAAATCCAATTGAAAAGCAGCCAAGAGGAACAACAAGCCCGAAACAGATGTTGCTCGCTACCACCGGCGCAACTTGGGTACACACAACCCAGCGGCAACAAACCGCGATGGCAAATCTGACACACAAGCATACACACAGCGGACACGGAGTCAAGCACACACACATACTGTAGAACCACATAAGAACTGCATTTAGGAAGAAAAGACGCATCACCTGAAATGTCTATCAACACATACAGTGCAAAATGCACGTAAGTAACAGTTAGTAAAGCTCTCTCTTCCTGCTGCAATGACAATTTGATTTTCATCATGACCTTTGTAGAGCAAAAAGAAAGTTTTGATCCAATTTTCAGCTGATAAAAATGAAAAATACTTAAATTAAATGTTAAACTAAAACTGCACTTAGTAAAGTGCATACCTCTGCCAAGGCCCCACAGTGCTTTAATTCAATCAAACCCACTATCAGAAGAAGAAAAAAAACTCCAAGTTCAAGCTCTGGATCTCCATCCATGGATCCATCCTTGATCATTGTCCTACTCCTCAAACCAATTTGGATGCACCAAACCAACAAACAAACCAATACATGCAACTGCCATTTTTTTGATGCATCAATAGTATCTCTATAAGAGAATTTGTCTATCCCGTTTGTTGGTCCCCATCACATTTAAAACATGATATCACTGGGACTCAAGGATGAACTATGGAGATTTTGATGACCAAAAATCAATGGTCAAGTTTGCTAATTAAATAAAACTAATAAGCTTGTTACTGCATGCACAGTTTATGATGCGTTTATGAGGTGTGGTGGATGGTTCTAAATGAACTTCTGATTCAGTCCATTAAGAAATGCACTGAGCCCTTGAGTTCTCATGAAAAGATGTCTATCAGTGTAATTAGTTTAACGAATTCTGGGTTTGGGGGTGACGCAGTGCTGCGGTAGAGTGGTTAGCACCGATGACTCACAGCAAGAAATGTCCTACGCCTTTCTGTGCGGAGTGTATACTTTCTTCTTGTGTCTGCATGGGTTCTGTCCAGGTCCTCTGGGTTTTCACACCATCCATAAACACACATTAGGTTAATTGGCCTAACTTGCCATAGATGTGAATGTGAAAGTGAATGTTTGTTTGTCTGTATATGTCAGCCTTGCGATGAACTAGCAACATGTGCAGAGTGTACTCCGCCTTCACCTGATGGCAGCTGGGATTGGCTCCAGTACCTTTGCCACCTTTCAATGACTTAAGTGGTTTGCAAATTGAGTGAATGAGTAATTGTAGATAAAAACTACACAATATTGGCATACTTTGAAGGGCAGTGTCAAGTTTCTTTCATGTTGTGTAGTTTGTCAAATAACTGCATCTGTGACACCTCATGATGTCGAGACCGACAGGCTACATGGTAGAATTATTTGGCTTTTTTTGGCCTTCAAGAATATTTTTTTGTCACTGCCTTGATGTTGACCATGAGGACCACAGAGTGTTCTGACACCTACAAGCATGGCAAAGTGATTGTTATTTTTATCTCAAGTTCTCTTTTGAGGGAATAGTAATCCATAGTGTCCTCTTTGTGTGTCTCAAGAATGAACCCATGGTTGTTGGTTTGGTTTTTTTTTTGTTTTGTTTCTTTTTGCAGGCTTTTCTATACTCAAGACAAAATATATCAAATGAACCACTTTTGGATACTATAAGGATCTAATCTTGCACACAGTCTGAACTCAGCATGAGGAAAATTCTCCAGCAAGACTGTATTTAATATGAATAAAAAGAAATGGTGCGATAACCTAAAAATAAATCAAATCACTTCAAAAGAAAATAACACTATACAGCATGTTAAAAGTTATATTTACACACACTTACATAGCCACTCACATTCATTCACACAGACACACACACACACACAAAAACACTCTGGGCATTTCCCTCTAGTTTAAACATGATTTAAGGAACTATAAACTCTATCAATTCAAGGTTAGAGAAATATTTTTTTTTTCATGGTGCAGCACAAAACACCCTAGCAGCTAAACCCAAAATGGAATTAAGGGGGGAAAATCATGGAAGAGTTTGGAAGGTCTGTTAAAAACATCTATATTGAGCTGAGGCCAGAACAAAACCTTTCGCCCCTGAGAATGTACCCACCCATCCATCCATCTATCCCTCTTTTCTTTTTAACATCTCTCATGAAAACACAACACACAGGGCCTCAAATCATTACAGCCCCTTGCTCCAATATTAATTGAGTTTGGCAAGGCTGACCATGCCTCAGTCATAATAACATTCATTTATTTTTTTCTTGTACAGCTACTGCAAAAGAGCAAGACAGAGATGGGGGGGGAGAGAGAGAGAGAGAGATGGGAGGGGGGAATGGGCTAAAATCAATTGTGACATATCTTTATTGCCAGTCGATGACAAATGACGCCACATTTGCCATTGCTCTGGCATTGTGTCAGTGTGTCATATCGATTTTACATCAGACGGACAAATGTTATTGATGAAGTAACAGATGTAACAGATGAGCACTCTATTTTACTTGTTTTAACGTTTAAATAAACCTGAATGATGGAGGATGAGGCACTCGGCGACTCTGGGATCAGTTGTTTCCATTTGCTAATAGGCAGGATCACAGGAGTATTTCGATCTAATTTTAACAGAATTTTGAGGCATTTACACAAACTGTTTGAAGACCAATGGGAATGGTTCTACACCCTGAAAGTGATCATACTGCACATGTGGTGCAGCAGTGAGGTGGGGGTGGGAGTTAAAAAGAGCATGAGAGAGAGTGAACTGTAAACAAACTAGCTTTTAAACAAGACAATTTAGGGTTGCGTGTCTTAGGCGCCAAGCAAAACATCGGCATGGAAAACTGATACAAACTTTTAACACATGGGTCAAAGCAGAGTCTTTGAACTGGTGAAGGAAAGCACGCTGCCAGTGCAGAGAGCTGTTTAATTAAAAATACTTAGGTATCCAACAGACCTTTCTGGGGCGCCCCCTTGTCAAATTGTATGTGATCCTGCTGTCAATCTCCTGGGGTGTTTTCTAATTGCATAGTTTTCCACTGACAGAGAGGAAAAAATGTTGGAAGAGAGCAAGTCCCGGGAAGCAGCAGCTGGGGAATGGGTTTGGTTTATAAAATCTGCACACATGCTGATATACACTTACATATACAGTACATATGCAATCTATTCGTCTGTATACATGTAGATGTGCATATCATGCTAGTTTTACCCATAAAGATATGTATGTGTAGTATAAAATAATAGGAATGAATATCGGGATAACAATTTACATACAGTACATACAGTAAGCATATGCATCCATTTGTGGCATTCACAAACCTAATGGTAATTCTGGGTTGATGCTGGTACAGGTTTAACTTTGGTTCGACCCCAAAACTTCTTAAGAACAGCTTTCCTCACAAGCTAAAGAGCCACATCATCATGTAACTGCATGTCTATTTATTACATCTCCACTTTAACAACTCAAAGAACACCAACACACCAACAGTGGACTACATCATCTCTTTACAAGTATTTTTCCTGGCTTTGTGAGGCTGCATAAGCATCCAAAGCACAGCTGGTCAAATGGATTTGTACTTATTTTCCTTTCTTTCTTTTAAAGGAGATGCACCATTTGTTTGGCCACAATAATTCTGCATCTGGAACCTGATCACTTCTTGGTTCTTCACCAGCAAAGTGAAGAACCAAGAACTAGTTGACTGGATGTTGAAATGCACCAAATCAACCCATGAATTGCATTGTTGTAGAGCAGGGGTCATCAAACCTGGTCCTCGAGACCTACTATCTTGTATGTTTTAGATTTATCCCTAGTCCAATATACCCGATTGAAATGCTAAGTTTATCATCAAGCTCTGCAGAAGCTTGATAATGACGGTCAAATGTACTGGAAAAGGGAAACATCTAAAACACACGGGACAGTAGATGTCGAGGACTAGGGTCAGTGACCCCTGGTGCATCAGATATGGACTAACACTTGAACTTATCTGCTTCAAAATGCATGAATGACTTGACTGTACACATGTAGCATAGAAAAGAAGGAACTTAAAAGTAGATAAAGCAGAGAACCCAATAAAATCCTACGAATGTGAGATAACTTGCGTAGGAATTTAAGGGTTCTGATATTCCAACCTAAGCAACAGCTGAATAAGTCATGACTGATGCTGAGACCCGAGCACATCAGTAAGGCTTATATATATGCAAGAACAAGGACATGATTCCTCACTAACTTCCCACCAGCAAACTCTGCTTGAAATGTTTGTAATAATGAAAAACTAAATGGAAGACCACTGCTTGGAATAAAATCAAGCGTTATAACTTCTCTACCTCTATGCCATTTTTCTATCGAAGTTTGCCGACTGGAAAAAAACAAATGTGTGAAATCATATACAATTTTTTTTTTCCATACAGCATTTAGGAAACAATGGGATGTTTGCCCTTGGTTTACTTTCTGTTTGTGCCGGTGCACAATGTGTTCAGTTATTCATATGCATACATTTATAGGCATGAAAACAAATTTAAAATAACTTGACAGATGCATGTGCATACACAAATACACCCCTCCACATACAACAGCGTTTGGACAGAACACCTAAAATAGCATCGCTGACTAGACTGTGTTGCAATGTCCTTGACTAACAATGACAAATGGATGCAATATGTAAAGTCAGAACAAGTTGCTTTTGGGTAGAAAACAGGAAAAAGATGGTCCCAGGTACCATGATAGGATACGTTTCCTGTCCTCTTTCCCACCTGAGGTGAGCCGAGCTGAGGTTAATGACATGTGGCAAGATCTAAAAGTGTGTAGGAGAGTGTGTGTGTGTGTGATGTGTCTTTATTGCTGTGTAAGATAGAACGAAAAAGGAAGATAATGTTTCTCCACTTATTTAGGGGGTATATATTGTCAATGGGTGTGTCTTGTACCATGGTATTGAGTCATATTTGTGACCTTGAAGATGATTTATATATAACTGACTACAGATTCATTGATTGGATATAAAGTTATACCACAGACTCAATAGTTACAGACTGAAGTCAAAGGTGAGCCGCTATTAGTTTTAATACAACCTGTCACAAAATTGTATGGGTGATGACTCAAAATCTTAGTATCCCTAAGTGCAGTGGTTCTCAGTTCTGGTCCTCATGACCCAGTGTCCTGCATGTGTTAGATCTGTCCCTCTTCCAGCACACCTGAATCAATTAATGATCAGCTCATCACCAAGCTCTGCAGAAGCCTGATAATGATGTAATGGCTTGTAGGTGTGGTGGAAGAGGGAATTACATGCATCTAAAACATGCAGGACACTGGGTCACGAGGACCGGAGTTGAGAACCACTGCCTTAGTGTAGCAGCGGCTTCACTTTGGATTTACTGTCTATGCAAGATTAAATGTAAGGGTTTGGTTTTAAAACATCAATTTCATGCTAACTTCATGATTGCTAGTAGGTAAGATGACAATACAGACAGACAGACAGACAGATAGATAGATAATACTGACAAAATCAAACTAAACGGAAGTGAAACTAAGTATATGTTACTGTGTTTGTGTGGGTGTGTTTGAGTGTAATTTCTGGGTCATACATGCGGTTCTGTGTCTGGGTACACATGGCTGCATAAATCCGCTTTTGTGAGCCTCTGTGTCTGTGTATTTGTGTATGTGCACGTGTGTGTACGTGTGTGCTACAGCAGCACCATGGTGGCAGGGTGTATCCATCATGATAAACCGGCAGACTCGGCGACTGTCACATGCAATCACACTTCACTACGGTTCGCAGGACTTCAAAGTGAAAATGAATGGTAGTTCATCGACATGAAGACTTCATATATCTTCGTTTTTTGGCTTTCCCTCTCTCTCTTATTTTTTGGAAAGGACTTGTCTTTTTTCCTCTGCACCAGCTTTTGTTGAGGTTCACTTGTGTTTTTATCACTGTCTGAAACGCACATACAGTACATTTTAAAGGAAGAAATCGATCTCATCCATCATTTCTTTTCATATCACGTATACGTTACTCAAGGGTTTAATTCAAAATCTTTTTTTTAAATTAAAATCTGACACACAAAGACTTTGTATAAGTTTGTCGTCATGATTTAAGATTTAAGGATTCTTCCCAAATTCTCAGCCACAGCTCACAATTACAATCACTGGATACACAGTCACAGAAAAAATGATTCAACCCCCCTTGTTTTCTTCAATTTCTTGCTCATTTTAATGCCCGGTACAACTAAAGGTACATTTGTTTGGACAAATACAATAATAATAAGAAAAATAGCTCATAATAGTTTAATTTCAGAGCTGATATCTATCCATTTTCCATGTTTTCTTGATAATAACCAAAATC
>JAQQZY010000020.1:15519516-15567437 GCA_030068375.1 Ostorhinchus rueppellii | reverse complement strand
CACATGATACACACAGGAGTTAGTACTTGATTGCATAACCATTGTTTTTGATGACTTTTGATGGTCTAATAATTTTTCTCTTGACTGTATACAACATAAAAGGGCCCACTTATGAAAATCAAGGTAAAGAAATAAAAACTCAGTGTGACTTTGGCAAGTACGATTATTCCAAAGTATTAAAGGTGCCATGGTACATTTAAATAAACTTGAAATCATGCCTTCTAAGCAGTCCTCTTGCATTAGCACTTAAGTTATTTGCCCATGTGAACTACAACATATACTGCATGGCTACAACAGTGGTGAACCTATGTATAGGGTTTTCTTCTCTTTTTTTTTCCTTCTGTAGGTTGGTGTCCTGTATGTTCTTGGAGGGGTGGAGGTGGAGAATGAAACATGGGAAAAAAAGAGAAAACTGGATGGGCATTGTTTGAAGGATTTTTTTAATGAATGCTATGTGAACACTATATACTGTGTGTGTGTGTGTATGTATGCATTATGTAACATTGATGCTCAATAAATAAATAAATATTTAGATGGGCCTTATGTATTTGATTGCAAACAAACAAAACTTTTCAAGCTCAACAAATGCAACCTGTGTATCCTTGAGGTCTAACAAAGGTTCTGAGGGCAATTTATTCCTTATTTGCCGAGATTATTATTAAAGTTTTCAAATGTACTCCTGTTTTTACCTAGCACTTATTTAGAGCTATTTATTGTCACATCACTGCCGCCGCCTGTTAATCAAGGACATATCCTGGAATTATTGGGACAAATAGAACTGTACTGTCCACAGAACTGGGCTTCTCTTCTGATAAACACACACTTGTATATATAGCCAGTCATGTCAGTAGTGTGAAAACAGTAGTGTGAAATAAACTACATTTTGATTATAAGATAGTAAGGAATAATCCCATTAAGTTTTAAATACTTTCTCTCTCTCACACACACACAGACAAAAATATTTCTTAATGTGCATCAACCATAATGATCTGATCCTTTCTAACATGAACCCATCATTCACTCTTTCTGAAGCAATGTCATAGTTGATAAAACTTATAAGATTAAAATATCGACATGACATTATGCTCTAATTGAACATGGCAAGTGTTAAATGTGATAATCATCAAATTTGTAACCACTAGAAAGTCAAATGAGCCATATTAATGCCATCAGTGCAGCTGCAGCAGCTCTCTCTCTCTTTCTCTCTCTCTCTCTCACCACGGCGCTGCTTGCCTTTAATCTAGTAATGACTCTGAAATGACACTGCTTGAAAAAACTGAGGAGATGAGGCTATAGGTCTGTGTGCCTCTCTCCCGCTCTCTGGCCCAGGCCCTGCTCTCGCTCTCCAAGCTGTTTGATTGGCACATGCTTTCACTTAATGAGGGATAATTACTAAGGAAAACAAGTGGGAGACCACATCTGCTCAGTGTAAAAAGAAGTCCAGGCCTGGTGCAATCTGTCAGACAGGGCTTTCAGGTTGTGTGTGTGTGAATGTTTTACCTACCTTCAACGGCCTTCCCGGTCCAAGACAAACCCTCCTAGACCCTCCCTCCACCCTCTACCCAGGAGAAGTAGATTAATATGAATCAGCTTGAGGGTGTAAACACTCAATGGGAAGAGTGTATATCATTGTGTGTTGATGTGTATAGGAAATGACCTGGGGGGACAGTTGGGGACAGACTAAGGGCCACAGCAGGAAAAGCAAGAGGCCAGTGGAGACATTCAACATCAACATCCCAATCAGTGCCTTGCTGCTAGAGATGTTGTTCTCCACCTCCTGTTGCTACTGTTTACTTTCACACAATGCTGCAATGGTAGTCAAATACATATGTAGTTGTCTTGCACCCAGACGCCGTGACACACTGCCCATAAATCATCTCTGCGAGAGATTTACATTGTGCTAAATGGTCTCTTAATGACCTGTCCCCGTTTACAAGTCGGTGTTTTGACTGTAGTGTAACACAAGTAAAAGGGCACTACTTAATAAGATAAAATTAAACAAACTTACTCTCGAAATGTGATTTTGTCAAAATGTGATTAAGTTTAATTGGTGCATTTCAATGTAATACTTTTTTTCAAATAGCTGTTCATTTACAGAATAGTTCATAAATGAACACTCAACTGATGCTCACAACAACAGCTTGCGAGGTAACTGTGAATCAGGGTCAAATACTGGAAATCTTTTAAAGCTTAATTTATTGCTTAATGCTGTGGCAAGTTTCCTTTTCAGAAGAGATTCTTAAACCTTGCATACTGTTCATACATCATAAGCAACAATAGAAAGTGACAAACAGTCCTCACATGCTTATTCAGAAACCCATGTACCTTTGCATTCACAAATGAAAATAGATCATTAAAAATATTAGCAATGTTAAATACACTTTGTGTGAATCTAAAGTATTCACCATTAATGTTCCTTTTCATTAGAAATTTAAATGTTTCTGTGATTTTTTTTTTGTTTTTTTGGGTGGTCTCGAACAGGACATGAATAAAACTACAAAGCCCAAAATCCTGTACGACTGTCAAGCAGTTATGAATCACTTGGGCACATTTTCTACCATCAACTGAAATTAATGAAGCAAAAAGAGATTTTACCACTTACTTTTTTAACACTACTGCAAAGACGATGGTTCGCATTTAAATTTGCACCAAAATTTGACAAGCCTTTAACCTTCTGACACCCTCAACCCTCTCTCCTCCTCCACCCACATCCCTGCCACCCACTGCAGGGAACCACACAGATTTGCTTTCTTGCCCTGCGCTGACCCAATTCTCCCTAATTACCTGCAAAGTATACATCAAAGCCTGGCAAACCTAAAGATCTGCTGCAATCTCGAAGGGTAAGGAAAACCATAACTATAGCCGCCATCAGCTGACAGATATGTGTGTGTGTGTGGGTGGGTGTGCGTGAACATGTGAAGTGGTGACAGCCAATACAAAAGGCAAGGTGGTGAACTTATAAATAGAACGGTCATTGTTTGGACACGGGTAATTTCGGGTGTCTGAGTTTTTCCTGACAATGTTGCCTGTGTGACTTTGGATGAGAGGGAGGAGGGGATGTGGAAGAATGAGGTCATGAAGTTAGCGAACAGGATGACACGCCTGTTGACAAGCATAAAACCGTCAAACAACACACATGTAACAAAAATGCAAAAATGAATGTATGTAAATTACAAATACACACAGATAATATGGATGTAAAAGTGTGTGTGGGCTCTCTCCGTCATTTTTACACAGTCACACACACATAAGACACAAAAACCCCCAGACAGGTATAGTAAGGGCAGGGGCAAAGGGGATGGTTTGCTTTCATATGACACAGGCTATTACTAAATTGAGCTGGCAGGTAATTCTAAGGCAAATAAATGCGAGCAGGTTTAACACAAGGAGAGGTCTTAAGGGTGGCGGCGTGAGCAATGACAGGAATTCTCTCGCCTCTTTTGACAGGAAGCCTATTATTCTCACTGCTTTATTTTACCAGGCTAGTCCAGCTTTTAAAAACTGATCTCTACTATAGTATTTCACCAAGCTGAAAAATCAGTCTTTCCTCTCCTGAATTAATGCCGTCTTGCTTACTTTTAGAAGCTCATTTCTTCCCTGCTAAACTTAATATTTACAGTACAAGAGAGCGAAGGTTGGTATTCTTAAATAGTTCAATTGTCGGTTTCACTGACTCTTGTTCGGTTAATTTCAAGGATACTTTAGTGACCATTTTCACAAGGGCTTTTTGGTACAGAAACCTTGATGTTAATACCTTAAATTTAGCTGCCATCTGTAAGAAATCCTCACTTCAATTATGTTAACATGCAACAGAGCTCTGACATTGTTGAGAGTTCTAACTTAAAAAATAAATAAGTAAAATAAACATACTGCAAAAGATGAAAAGACACAAAAGATTTTTAAAAAAAAGTGCAAGTTGAGACAAAACATACTAAAAATATACTACTTAAAAAAGCTGTGCTACATCCTCATTATAAGTGCCATCTCAGAGCGTGGTGGGAGTCAGTGCTGACCTTGGTATCCTGTTTGAATATTGTTTTAATGCCTCTGCTGGTAATTGAGGATGCAACGCAAACAGTGGACTCCTTTTCAAAGGGAAAGCTATTTTCCCAGGCAATGAGAATGCAAACAAATCATGTCGTGCATTTATTTGTTTGTTTTTCAGCCCCACCTCATAATTATCCAAGAAACTAATTAAAATATGGATTTATAAATAATCTCCATGATTTTACCTATGAGTACATTCACTTGAAAGTTTTCATCACTCTAGCACACGCTTTGATTCCTTCAGTTCTTTTGGCGTGGTTTTTGTTCTATAAGATCTTAACAACGTCTTATCAGTGAGTATCAAGTATCTCAGCAGAGCAACATGTCGATAAAACTGTATATTTATTTTTCATGAAGATATCTGTTTAGCAAGTGAACACTGTATTGCTTGCTGTCCCAGCACATTCATTAAGTATTGGCTGTTCTTTGAGGTTATATGTGACGTGAGAGACAGCCGACTATGAATAAGGACGTCAGGGGGAATGCGGTTCCTGCTTTCTCAAACAATCCAAAATGAAAAACATCTCCCTCCATAATATGAGCACTGGTGGAGATTTGCTCTGAGTGTGTGTGTGTCCTCCTCCATGCATTCCTTGTGTGTGCATGTTCATAAAGTGTGTGACGACACACAAGAAGGCTGCGATACCAACAATACAGGGTTTGTTGATATGAATAGAATAGAATTCACATAAAAAATCCCCTTCTGTTTTCAACAGTCAGTATCTAACAAAAAACTCAAAGTTACAAATAGATGGGTGGAAGAATAAATGAATCCTATCATTCCTAAATACAAATTAATAAGTCTCACTGTCATAAATAAAACATAATATTAGGCATCAACAAAACAGTTGTTACACCTGCAATGAAGTGTTTATTTATGGTGTAGTAAAAAACTGTGTTTTATTCCTTCTTTTTCTGTTTCTTGATCCAAATAAAACAACAACAGACGATTGAGATTTGGTTCACGCTGATATTTATTTATTTATTTTTTAATTCAACCTCATTCATTATTAATACTTTTATATTATTCGTTATAGGTCATTATCAAGAAAATTGTCATTTCATTATTTCTGTACAGTTTAAAGCTTGATTTTAACCCAGAGTGAAAGCTTGAGAACCAGATGGTTAATTGTAATTTTAAAAATAATGTACAAAGTTAAAAACAATCTACAATATTAAAAATAAGAGCCATCACATACTGTCTTTGATTTAATGCTTAAATGTAAAATCTAAATAAAGGTGAATACAGACTTAAATTATTGTTTCCTATGGGTTTAAACTGAACCTGGCAAATAAGAGCAAAAGAGCAGAATTTAAGAAAGCTAGAGGTTTACAAAGGTATCCACAAAAATTATAGTGATAAATGTTTAACATTAAAATATGTGTAATAAAAAAAAAAAAAAAATCAGTAAAACAACAAAACACTGAAAACAGGTTTTAGCTGACCATTTACATAAAATAAGCAATAGACAAAAGAAAAATGTACACTATGATAAATCTAATGATCACCATCTTAAAATTGTCATGATATTGATAACTACGCTCTTACCATCTTCATTTTCATAGCACCACGATTACTCTTCCTTCATTTGATCAAGTTACTTGTATAAAATATGCTAAAAACTGATAAATACTGTGAACTGGTTATTATTTACAAGAGAATATCTGTGAGCTCCAAAAATTGGTTGTGCCTCAGGTCTAAAACTGTGCAGCAGGAAAAAGAAGGGAGGTGAAGTCGGAAAAGAGAGCAGAGCAAAGATTTAGCTTTGAATGGGCTGGTTATGTAGGTACAAGTAAGTGGACTGGATGCCTGACAGGGAAACTGGATACAAGTCCGGCTGTTTTTGTTTCTTCTGATGAAAGTGTGTTGAGTAAAGCGGTGACATGTGTTAAGACAGATTATGCACACAGGCCACATAAATGGATGCACACATCCAGGCATCCAGGTTATTTGTAGGAGGTATTTTGTTTGGCTTATGTACGGAACAAGACAGCCCAAAATTATTTTGTTCAAAATGCTTTTAACCCATGTGTTTCTTTGATTTTCTCTCTGAAACGCAGTTCACTCTTATCTGACCAATTTAACTGTAAATTGTTTCCACTTCTATGTTGGACAGTAAGAGGTTAAAGTAAAGGTTGCAGCTTTAATTTGCGGAGGGAATATTTTGATGTACCAGCTTTTTAGGAAGCATGAATGAAACAGCAAATCACACCTGGTTATTAAGTGACAGCGTTAGGCAAAACAGAGACCCCAATATGGGTCTACTTATATGTGATTTATTTCCTTTTCAAAATAAACAACAAGTATGGAGATGGCAGATGGTTGTAAAAGCAGGAGTAACGTCTGGCTGACTCAAGGTAATATTAAGGGCACACTTTTTCCTACTTACTGTATATGGGGAAAGTTTGCACTCTGGGCCAATACCTGTTAAGGCCTAAATACATAAAAAAGAGCAGTGTGTGAAAATAGATTAGGGCTCATTAGGGTAAATGTTTTGTTAGTCTGTCTCTTGTTTGTATGTTTCTTTATTTCACCCTTTTTGTAAAAAAAAAGAAAAAAGAAAAAAAAAAAGAAGTGAATAACAGAAAATAACAAAACCTGACATCTGATTCCTAAAACACACATATCACTGTCGCGCCGTCATTCATTTCAGAACCGGTGGAACCACTGAGCTATGGGACAGACAAAAAAGAAACATCACACCAACTCAGGCAGTTACTTTGGATGCTGTACAAGCATTGCTTACTCTCACAAAAATCCTCCCATATGGCAAAAAAAATCAATAAGCTGGGCAACACTGTATTGATCATATCTATATCTTGGATACACTCTGATGTCATGCTCCACTAGCAAAGTGTGTGTACATTTATGGAAGTGCGGATTTGCTGCATCCCTTTCTATAGAAACTATATTATTACATACAATTTCATAAAGTCTTAAGCTGTATTAAAAGGTAAAAAATTGTACATTTCCACTCAACGACCCTGTTCATTATTGGGTGTGTAACATGGCTTTGAATAGCCTGATGTGAAGCATTACTTGAACCCTGAATTTTTAGAATAGATACATTATTATATATTAATTTTTTCTCATTAGCATAGCAATGTGCAATGACCTGAACCACAGTGCAGTCTTACAAAATAATTCAATCTCAAAAAAAATGATTGCATTGAGTGAAAGAATGTCTTTATGTATAGGAAAAATGTCTGCCTGTGCATGAAAAGGACTGTGATTCCACTATGTGCTTTTTTTAAAATTTATAACCACTTCAAGCTTAGGGTCATCAGAAAGTGATGTCAAGTCAACTCTGCATACCTTTTTGTACTGAAATTATGAATTGCCGAACAATGCACACCTACTATTCTGTAATACACATATGGTGAGTTTCTTTTTGAAACTCATGTTCACCTCTGTGTGAACTGAAAGAGTTTTCAATTCCAAAGCTTTATGGAATGCTAGTAAAATCTCATTAATACTTGACAGTCTGTTCACGTTGAAAGAAAAGCAATATATTGTTGTCATTTTCTGTGATATAAAAGATCTTAATGCAAATATAAAAGATTAAATTAATTCTCTCACTGATTTCTCAGTATTTTCAGACTGTAGTGACAAGGTACGGGGTTGCCCTCCACAGGCAGCAAACCATCATGACAGAAAGAAAAAGAATGTGCTCTTAAATACATTTCCTGCTAAGTTTCCAAAATAAAACCACAGGGACTCGCTCACACACCTGGCAACTTATGCAAGACAATCACTACCCTAACATTTTCTTTCCAACTCCCTAACTTCCTTCACTCCTCTACCTTGTTTTCCCCCTCTCCTCCTTTAACTTTACCCATACTCTCCCTCTGCAGCTCAAAGTTATTGATAGTTTGAAGTTATGGGCTAATAATAAGATGGACACTGCATGGCCAGGAGCCTATTATACCCAAGTAATGGATAGTGCGGGGGTTTTGAATGACATTGCCCAGAGATTGGATGACGGAGGGTGGAGCGATTTATGGGCTACACAAAGAGCCCACCATCCCTTAACACACACACACACACGCGCACACACACACACACACACACACACACACACACACACACCTTGCTATTTATCTCTGGCTTGATAAGGAAGCAGATGAGGCATGCCTCTATTTATGGTGAAGATGTTCATAAAAACCTCACTCAGACTATGAAGTTAAGCATCAAGGAACCACAATATCCACCATTGAACTTGCACCTTAATAATCCTTTTCAGCACTCACTAATTAGTATAAGTGCAATTTTGATATCTGATAATGAAAAGCTGGCCTGGTGTTATTGATTTCCACTATTTGACTTTAAAATTCAAACATACTAATACATTTCAAACAGGACTACAATAATGACAAAAACAAAATATGTATTACCCTTCCTGTTACTGCAAACATAGAACCATTTGAGTTATCCCTCATAAGAATACATCAGCAATTAAACAAATAAACAAAAAAAAAAATCCAAGTATGAGCCTGTCTTACAGATGCAAATATGGTTCTTCAAGATAGTCCCTTCCTAAAATCTGAGTGAGCATGCTCTGTTCAGACTCAAACTTAAAATCATCTGCTATCAGTTAATGAAACCCAAGTAAAACTCAAAGGCCTTGGATTGGATGCTGAGGTCAGCGCGTATGGCATGCATTAAGGTCAGGCATACAGTGTGTTTACTCTTAATGGTGGGCTCAGGTCTCTATTGAGAGAATAAACTGCAACAGTAGAGACACTTCAGAAAGTGTTGTCAAGACAGGAGAAGAGGAGAGGACCAGGGAGGGCAAGAGGGAGTGCAATGAAAAAGGCTTGTCAACATTATCTGTTTTATTGATTTAACAGTAAAGGCTTGCCGCTTAAGCTTTATATTGCTTTGGCTGGCCCCATTGAAAATACAACAGCCACAAATAAAAAACGTTTTCCAAAAAAAAAAAAAAAAAAAAAAAAAAAGTGTGTTTATATTTATTTATATATTTTTTATCTCCTGCCTATCAGCTCAGATTTTGCATGCAGTATTGTTAAGGTTTCATACATTTCATCATCTTTACGAGTAGCTATTATGGAGGGACTATGTTCAGCTATGCTATACCTCATCCCAATGGGATCAGCAGCATCGAAAAAAGCAACACCTACACAGCAAAAGTGTCTACGGTAACACAAGGTCTAATTAACAAATAAAGCATCACAGAGGAAAAGAAAAAAATGCTTCATGTTTCTCTTTTTAAAAACTAAATCAAAATATTATGCAAAGATATCCATCACAGTAACTGGGTAAATTAAATCAGCAAATTAAAAAAAAAAAAAAAAATCTACAAAATATAAAAGACCTACATACTGTAAAGAAAACTGTTCTGGCACACAAGATGTTGGAATTAGACGCTTCCCTGTCACCTCCATGACTTAACAGGCGAAGAAAACTCCACTATCTACAGAAACGACTGAAAAACCTACATTACATTAACAAATTACAGTAATCTGTTTTACAATATCTTGTTTGCTTTTTGACAGAGTACACAATCTACAGAGAATAAAATCTGTCATCATAGTATTTATTATAAATGCTGAAACATATATTGGTGTCCACACATCTCTAAAATTAACTAAAACAGGGACACAAGCACAACACAATTCATATCTTCAAAACTTAGCAACTCACACAAAATTTCCTCAAACCATGGAAAATTGGATAAGGATTATTATTCTAAAGGTTTGTAGACCCTATGCAGAGGCAGGGCAGTGGGGTCAACGGGGCGTGACACCGAAGCAACTTGGAGCTTGAGACGGTCCCTGTTGTGTCTTGATCAACCAATTCAGGCTTTTTAAAGACACATTACATATTTAAATATTAGTACGGCCGCTGGTTGTTCCAAGAAAAAAATTAACACATGCAAATAAACGCACCCACAATCATGTGACACATACAGCCTAACACATATAACCTCTTGTCTCACTTGAGTTTTCAGCAGTAGTGTGATCACTGCTGAATGGCACCTTGTTAATCAGATGAGTTAAATAAAATAAAGGCAACCACCTTCTAAATAATGTAAAGCATTTCTTTTTTTACAATCTAATTCTCATCAAGGTCAGCTATAGCCCCCTGAAACAAATGGAATATGTTGCCTACACAGAAATGTGTCACTTTGTAGTGCAGTTAATAAGCTACCTCCAGTCGGCACATATTAAAAGAGACAAGAGAAGTAATGTAGCTACATAGAAAAGAGAGAATAATAATGAAAAATAACAGTGATTAGGAATGGGAGTATTAGGTAAGAAGCAGAGATTTACTTTGGGTTGCACAGGATGCACACAATCTCAGTGTGTCCTCTGGCAATTTGTTATAATTAAGGTAAAAAAAGTCAAACTGATTGGCAGAAATATAGATGAGACAGGCAGGTCATGGTCTAAGAGAAGTAGGTAGAGAGTTAAATAGAGAACCGGAAGACTGACAAGTGAACATACCGAGACAGATAGATCTATGAAACTGAAAATCCATGTGATGTATTAACATGTGAAGAAGAGCAGTCATATAATAAGAAGAGCCAGAAAGCCTTCTGTATTAATTACTGTCGACATAGAAAAAATATAATTAGATATGAGGGGGAAACAGAAACTATTTATGGCAACCAAGGAGCCTCGTTTAATGATCAGAATGCAGCTAAAACCTCTATTGATTTTCTTGTTAAATATACAGCTCAGTTAAAGATACAGCTGATTAAAAAACGACTACAAATCGCAGCAGTTGATCCAGACATGCTGGGGAAGCTGGGTAATGTGGATCTGTTTGCTTGCTGCAGTGAATTACATGAATTCATCTTCACCATCTTCCTCCTCACTGCAGTGCGGTAGGAAATAAAGATGCATTGGAATTAACAATACTTTTTCTATATTGTGACAATTTTTAAATACAGCTCTGGCATTAATGAATATGCACCTTGCAGAAACATTACTTAAAATGTAATTACACTCTTAATTCCAGTATTAAAAGCATTTATCTATGGCCCTCTTTAGTCCAGTGAATAAAGGCAACAGTACTGAACTTCAATACCTCCAGTTCACTTCCCGGTCATGTCATTCTCCCCCTGTCCTCCTTTATTTTCTGTCTCTTCTCTACAATCATTTATCAAATAAAGTCACAAAAATGCCCACAAACAAATATTTAAGAAATGCATAAACACTTATAAATCACAAACAACCTCTGAATACAAAAAGAGGAAACAATCAAACAGTACAAATCGACTTCCTTTTGTTAAAATGAAGCACCTGTTTAACACAAGCCAGACCAAGAGTCTTTTTTCCCCCCTTTCTGCCTCAGCCTTGTCACTGACAAATAAAAACCTTGACAGTGTGTGTACCCTCGCCAAGAGAGAAGGGCAGAATTACAATGCATAATGGAAAACCTTTCTGTTTCTCATTGACGAGAATAAAACTGCTAAAAGTCCATCAGCTGTTGAAGTTTTTAAAGTTGCTTGGAAGTTTTGACATTATTTTGGTTCTTTATTAAAAATGATAGATGCCGCTATTCATTAAGGTTTGGGTACCAAAACATGTTGTGTTTGTGTTGCCAGTAAACCACCTACAACAACAGTGATAGAGTGATGTGTTTTTAAATGTCAGCAGTGGGAGAATCCTTAATTTTAAATATGAATAACGGATTGCGGGGTCAAATATCTATCCCATTTTTCTAATACATTCACTTCTTGCTGATAAAAAAAAAGTCTTCTAGAGATGAAATCTTCTATAAAACATTGGAAATTAATTTGCTTGAACTTGACAATAACGCATGTGTTTTTCTTGCAAATAAATTCATGACTGAAGAATGAACTATGGAATGGGATGGGAGTAAATAAGTTTTACTTCCCTCCACTCCTTTTTGGGCAGAAAATACACAGGACAAGTCAGATGAACATATGTATGGTTATGTATGCACAGGTGTAAATGCTTTATATACATGTTATTTTTTTCTGTTTTCACATGTAAACATTGTACATTCCCTGTTTTTTGTTTTTGTCATTTTCTACTCAGTCAATCAATCAAATGTATCAGCCATCAAACTTTGATTCATTCTTCTTAAAATTGTGCACACTGGATTCTTCTGCTGTGTATATTTGTGTGTGTGTACCTGCAGGGAGTTGAGGAGGATAAAGATGTATGCCATGACAATGGAGAAAGGCACCAAGACACCACACAGCCATGTCAGTCCTAGAATAGGCAGCAACACCAACACAGCTTTCACCGCAGCTCTGTGCTCACACAAATAGAAATGAATATAAAAACTCACGCATGTGGGAAAAAATACAACAAAATGGACACATAAACATGGATCAGGACTGTAAACTGTTTGATTGGCTGAGTGTGTTGAATGTACACCAACTTCAACTATTTGCAAAAAATTCACCCTCATCATTCTGAGCTCCAATCTGGTTTTCTCAGTTTTTCATGTCATTTTGGACCAAAGTTGAGCGGCTTTGGCAAACTGGTTGTTCCATACACAACACTGTGTGGCTGGGGAGGCTCATTGGGTGACAACTTCCCACCTTAAATCCGCCTTAATTCTGTTTAGAGTGGAATTAGCTTCCCGCTCAGGTGACCGCCAAACCACACCAGCTGTGTGTGTGTTCCTGAATATGTGACATGGACCGGCTGTGGACCCTAGTTTGTTCAGCGGAGGAATGTGTTTGAGTTTCCGAGATGGCTGCCACCCACGGGTGCCAAATGGTTCAAGGCCAGCTTTGAAAAACCTTCATAGAGCGCCTACTGTGTGCCTAGGAGGGCTACGGTAATAAGAAAACATACACTTTAACATGATTTTCACTGATAGATTTACACAAGACCATTGAGGGAATCTGCTGGGATGCACTTTACATTGTTTTCAGTCTAATTGAAAAACACTGATTCCAAAGTTAAACACAGAAAAACAATGACAAAGACAGTATTTGTGTTTTTTAACAAGCAAAAATTATGACTGAATTAGTTTCCTTGTCACTGTTGCTTAGACTTTACATGACCTTATAAAAAAAACACTCTCAACTAATAAAAAAAATTATTCTGGATTTCTTCATCCTATGTTAAAATAAGTGAAGAAAACAAAACTGCACAACACCTGCAAGGAATACGAAGTACAGGTGTTTTTGACATTACAGCAATATGTCAGTTAATATATTTAAGCCAATTCACTATCCCTGCATTTCTGAACTGTAACTGCCTCAGGTTTTCATTTTTACTTGAATCACAGTTAGTAAAACTATTCTAACCAATCTTCATATGCTAAAATGTATAGTTTCCCACTCAAATATTAGCACGATTTTTTGTAATCCTTAATAATCATATAAAATCCAAACATAAATATTACAAATACTACTGTCCTACTCTGTCACTGGCTTTGTTATTCAAAATACTCTTAATAATACTTCTGGATCGATAATGCAAGATAAATTAAAATCCTGAAATAAAATATGGATTTATTTAATTTTATAACATCCTTCTGAATTAAAAGCAGCATTCTGCATGTTTTAAACATTACAAGTGTTATTTTTTCTTTGACTAATGCAGTCCACTCAGAATGTATTCCTTTCTTGTTTGATAAAAGAGGCTTGCTATTTTAAAATGACAAATCCAATACAAATCTTCCGGCTGCTTTTTTATGTGATGCCCAGTTACTAAAGCCTGTCTGCTCCAAGGCCTATGTCCTGGACAAATAATTAAAAAAAAAAAAAAGAAAAGAAAAAGAAAAAAGACAAATGGCGCCTCCTTGTGGCTGGTACCTGATCTGTTCATAGGCTTGTTCAACAGGACTGGCGCCCATGGCCAGCATAATAGACCTCCTCTTTGCTGTAGAGATGGTGATGACCACCACTCGAGTTAATACCATGATATTCACCTAGAAAACAGAAAGAGGTGAGAGAAGAAAGAGGTGAGCATGTGCAAAACAATGAAAGAGTAAGAGAAAGCATACAAAAGAAAATTAAAACAGGGAAGAGCAAAAGAAAGGTAGATGTATAAAATACAGGGTGAGATAGGAAGAAAATTGCAGAGGAGAAAAGGAGAAGTTAAAGTAGTAGAGGTACCTGGACTAAATAAACTCCTTTTTTTATCTATAATTTTCTATTAATAATTTCTACATTCTGGTAAAAGCCACATGGAAGCATAAAGAGAAATACTAGGGAAGGAATAGATGGGTGTCCCTCATATTATGAATTCAAATTAGTTCATGGTAGGATTTGGTTTCAAGCTGCTGACCATGATGATGAAGATGACCGGCCCAGCGAAGCCCCAGATAACACCATTCTGGACACTGAGCCAACAGTAGCCGTCAGCTGAGTACTTGCCTGAGGCTGATGCCAGTGTGATAGTGACTATCAGCACTGGCAGACCTGCAGGGAAGACGGAGAGGAAAGGTAGAAAATTAAAGAAGAGAGAGAATTAAGAAAAGACATACTTGTATCAAGTAATAGATTGAAGAGGGGGCAAAGGGCTAGAGCAAAGCATCATATTAAAACAGAACATGTATATAAAGCAGTAAAACACTTAATTAATACATAGTGATGGAGCTTGTGTCAAGCCACCGTACCCCAGCCAATGAGATAGTAGTACTTCATGTGCCGGTCCTCACTCAGGTTGACTGCAACCACCTTGCTCCAGAGCAGCAGACCCTCCACCAGCATCCAGCTAAAAGCTGCCATGAAGAAGAGATGAAGCAGCGCTGCAACAAGTGTACAGGCCACCTACAGACACAGACATGGAGTCAGCCATGTTTAAGGTCAGTTCATGATTGTGGATAATATATAAGAGTAAACATGTCTTCCACAATATCTCCTTTAAATACCAATTTTTCATCAATTTTGGAGAAATATGCCTTTACTTACTGAACTTTATGTTAAGTGCATTCAAAATGTAAAAAAAAAAATAATCTAGATTTCTAAAAATAAATAAATAATTATTGTACTTATTTCACAGATTGATTTTACAAATCATGTTAACCAAATGTTGAAATAGACCATACAGAATCTACTACAACTACCTGTTCAGTCCCCCCCAAAACCAATTATATATTCTATTACAGCAAACCACTCTTCCAATGAAATTCTATGTTAATTAATCTGGATTGGGTCATATAATTAATACTTTAACACAAAATGCCCTGACTGTGGTATTTTCTAAATTCATCAAAACAAAATAGAATAATCTCCATAATAAATGGCCATCTGCCCCCAGGGGCAAATCCCACCCTGACATGACCTAAGGTCAAAGGACCGGGGGTCAAACTAACTACAGGCCATTGAGTGACCACTGATAGACTCAGCAGTGTGCTCTGACTAATGGATGTTATATTAGTCATCACTTGTGTAAAGCAGCAATGGCACACAGCCAGTTTAAACATTTTAGGCACATAATAATACTAATAAGCCATTTCAGAATTTTGATTTAAATAAACCGTCTCTTATTACTGTAACAGTTGAGCATCAGCTACAACTGGAGATCTAATATCATCATTATCCTGGGTAGACAACACTTCACACTTTACGTTTCATTCAATAGAACCACACACATTAGTTTTCTGCCAATACCTTGTTGTGAATAGCTGAGCCACTGCACAGCAGAATCACCTGCGCACAGATCAGAGCGATGAAAAGGTTCTTGTGGATGGACGTTCTGTCAGATTTGGGGATGCTATCGACAAAGAGATTGAGAATATTACATTACATTTATTTACACATGTATTTACTTTAGTATTCAGTTCAAACTTACTCTGTGAGTAATTTGATAAACTATCCCTTTGTGTTTTTGTAAATTTGCTACATTGAAATAACATCCTAATCTGGTGAAAGAAAGGCGTGATATAAATGGCTTAATGGAGTTTCGTACAATAAAATTTCTAGATACATATATATTACAACTCTTTTGGTGGTATCACAAGGTTGAATGTATCCTTTTTAGGTGTTTACATGGCAGATAACTGCAACTGGTTTAGAAAACTAAATGACCTAAAGAGTTTCTCATTAGCTCCTGATGGGTTTTGCCTATTTAGACTCAATTTGTAAATGCATCACTGCTTGTGACCACAATAATTGCATGGTGTGATTGTACATGCATTTGTAGAAATGTGGCTCAGCGTCTCTGTCTATGTGCACGGGGTAAGTATATAAAGGCATGCACATCATATACCTGCATGAGTGTGAAATGCATGAGTGCCCTCTGATTTCAGGACAGTCATAAATTGTCTGAGCAGCTCTTCTCCAGCTGATTGGGATCTCTCAGTGGCCCTTGTGTTAATTAACAGCTGCAAAATGCTGCCATAAACCTTCAGAGTGGACTTACATGTAGACAGCGGTAATTACTGAATTAGTACTAGTCAATACTCATAGCTGACTTAGGAACAGAGCACCAGCAACTACAGCACCTATAAGTTATCTCTGTCTTTGAAGAGCCTGTCAGGTCACACCACAACAACTGTGCAGGTTGCCTTTCTTATGTAAATGTATATTCATAAATGTGTGTGTATATATATATATATATATATATAAACACATCTTCAGACTGATAAGGTCCAGTTATTTTCAGGGTAATATGAAGCACTTAATAATGACTTTAACAGTCAATGAACCTGATGAACAATAAACTGGTGAGGACTTTAGAGTGAATGTACAACAATGTACAAGAGGCTTTTATTTGTCAATTTTCAACCTTTGTCTTGAACTGAAAAGATTCTAATTCCAAGTCACTATTAACATTAAAATTAATTTTATTGTTATAAGCATTTTCCACCCCAAATATATAAAGAAATAAAGGAAAAATTAGGACTGCCGCAGACCTTTAAAATTTGATTATTCAATTTACATTAGTTTTTAGTTTTGTCTTATCACTAGGATATATACTGTACACTGCATTAGTAACTACTAAAATTGTAACGCTGTCCAATTCTCCTCCCAACTAATAGGGGCTTTGTGAGTTTTAAGTATTTCAAAGTATCTCAAATTGTATTTACAATGGTGATAAATACAAAGGAAATATAAATAAAGTAAATATAACATATACAGTGTACTATACTGTATTAAAATTCCTATTGTAGAAACTGAAAGAACATAGCAAAGCAAAGGATGTAATAAGCAATTAAAATATATATATATATGTATACTGACACGACGTGAATGCAGGGCCCTAAAAGCAGCTGAAAATAGGCAGCCATGTTGGCAACAAAGGAAAGATCACTCACTCTAGCACAGTGAAAAGCATCAAGGTCACCACTAGTGCACAAAGAGAGGCACCAGAGCCGATAAACGTCAGTTTGGTCAAGATGAGCTCCTCCTCATGACTCCACTAAGACAGAAGGCACAACAGTGAGAGAGAGGGGAGAATGATGTCAGACAGCCCGAGTGGTTAATGAGCAGCCGTGCCAAAACCTGGGACATCATGTCATTACTGAATATTTGCAGTAATTCTACAGCCTATGAGTGTTAATGCAATACTGCTGATATGCTTATGAGTATTTTATTACTTTAATATTACAAACAACATTTTCAGTGGCATAGTGTGCGTTCTGTAACAGCACAGGTACACTTAGAGTGACACCTGCTGGTAAATAAATTGTCCTGCAATTCCAATTTCCATAAAGTAATTGTCTGTGTATTGTTTAAAGGCTTACAAGTCCTACACAGATTTCATAACAGCAAGTGACATTAAAAAAATTAATGATAGTTAATTACAAAAGCATTTACTGTATGTAATTTCTCTCTTATAACATCTATTGTATGAAAACTATTTCATGAATTCCATTTGTTACCTTTGGCTCCAGATAATTCATCAGCACTGCAAAGTTGGTCGTGTGGTTACACAGACATGAAGTAACATCAGAGCCTTCAAAAACCACTCTGCAGCCGTCACTGGACCAACTGTTGGCAAGCCTATACCCCATTACACACAGGCACAAGCACATAAAAAGACACTGGTCAATTTGCTTCAAACACAAGAGAAATAATTTCTAAATAGGATAAAAAAACAAAAAACAGATTGAAGATAAAACTTGGTATTTCCATCCATCTCAAAAACATCTCACATTTTACTGTATTATGATATTCAATATTTACAGGGATCTTGCCCTGACTTATATGTAGTACACCTTAATTTAGCAGTTTGATTTATTTTTTACCGTCACTGATCATACTTACATCAAGCTGAAATTCCAAAATGCACAAACAGGAGTAACTCGCTGTGAATATTCCACCTAGAGATACAAACAAAGAAATTTGCTCTTTCTTGTTTTAAACTGTTTTCCTAGTTTCCTACCAGCAAAAAGTCCCATAACTGAAAGTCTGGTCCAGCTTATTGGAGAGATGAACAATATACTCGAACAGTATGTGATGAGTGAAACAAAAAAAACAAAGAAAACTAATTTGTGTACAAAAGAACACAGTTTGCTGGGATTTCCATTTTAAGTCTGAAATAAATGTTTGTGACTGGAGAGAAAGTCAAAAACAATTCTATCTTACCAAGCTGCATTTCAGCCTAAATTAAATGAAGTTTTGTCTAGTTCAGGTGACTCAAAATAGTGTAGCTAAAAATCCCACAGAACTAATGATATGGATAGATATTAACTGATGATAAGGAAAGAAACTGTGTAAACACCCTGCCTCCACCCATGGACTGTACCACATGTGATGAGGTAAGGGTGTACTGGACAGCAACAGGGATGATTTGTGCCTTGGAGGCATCACGGATAGTGGCTGATATGACAGCAGAGGCCAGGTGTTGTGGGGGATTTCTGCAGAGGGAAGCAATAAATGACTTGTTAGTGCAGTTCCATTTCTGAATAAATATCAACATCAACAGTCTGAGGGAAAACAGGCAACACAGCTAACCTTTTTAGCGGAGGCTCTTGTCCATGCCCCAGAATCTCACTCAGATGACTGTAGTGTGTGTGAATAAACATCACATCTTCACAACCTAGTAGAGAAGTAAAAAGAAACACAACAACTTAATTTCAGTTTTTAATGGATCAAATTTTTCCCTTAAACCTACTGTTTCAGCAGAACGATTTTGACACCTCTACTTTCTTTTCAGCACCACAAGGACACGTGTTCCTCTTGGTCTCGCCACAGACTTTAATTCAGATAAGGTCAGGGAGCCAGTTTCAATAAGTAGTAGAAACAATATTTAAAAGAGCTGCATAAATCAAATACTGCAGTTATAATTTTTACATACTCGAAAGTATGTTAAAATGGCCATGCTGCAATTAATGTCATGGAAATCATTACTATGTGACGATAGATTTTAGAATAGCAAAGAATAGAATTAGAACTGCACAATATATCGTTTGAGCATCGTCATCGCGATTTACGTGTGCGCAATAGTCACATTGCAGGTACTGCAATGTAGGTGGCAAATATGATCTCATCTAATTCCACGGGTACCTGACACACACACACACACACACACACACACACACACACACACACACACACACACACACACACACACAGCGATCCACCAATCCCAATCATTCTTAATCAGTTTGGAATGAGTCACTGTTAACAACATTGAAAAATGAGCAACAAACAAAAGAAAATCCTCATGAATTAAGACTTGGTGCCTAAAAGTAAAGCGATGTCAGTTATCTGGAATTATTTCAGCTACAAGGATGATACTGAAGTACATGTTCTGTGTCAGTAGTGCCTTGCACCTGTTGCCACAAGAGGCAAGACAGCAAATTAGTTTGACCATTTACGTCGGCACAACACCACTATTATATACTCCTGAGTATTTTTTCATATCGCAATATATAGCACATTTTTAAAAAAATGGCAATGTCAGTTTTTTTCCAATATCGTGCAGCCCTAATGAGAATAGAATAGAATAGAACAGAATAGAATAGAATAGATCGATCTTTATTGTCAGTGCTGCAGGGTGAAAACACAAAGAAAATCAATTTAGCAGCAGATTCTTTAAGTGCAAAAGAAAGACTGTATATAAAAAAAAAACTATCACATGAAAATGACACTGAAAATATGTACTAAAAATACTGAAAATATACAAAAATACATAGAAATACTGAAAATATGCAAAAAGGTAATACATAAAGGATATATACAAGGTGAAATTTAAAACAAGGTGCATTAGTCTTAAATATCGCACAGAGGGAGGGTGAGTATTGCATTTTTTGATTGAAGAAAAAAAAAATTCTGTCTTCATGGTATTTCAGTCAGGCAGAAATAACCATTAGCTACAAGTGGAAATAGCAGGACAAGTTTGTTTTGAGTGTGTATGTTCTTGTTATCATTTGAGAACAACAGGTGCATTTCCTTGTGTATGCATGCATGGTTCCTACCAAGAGCATGTATCCTCTGAAGCTCAGAGTCAGATATAAGCAGATCATCCTGGCTGCTGCTGCCAGCGGTCTGAGAACTGAGCGCAGATGGCTTGAAGACTTGAGTAGAGCTTGCTTCAGAAAGCCTTTGCCACTTCATGTAAACATCTGGCAGTAAAAACACCAAGGACACGCCAAGAAAGGAGTTTATTACAACACAAAGCATAGATAAAAATCAAAGACTGTATTTTATCCTACAGGTTGTCTTCTAAACAGTGTTCCAAAGCCCATATATCTATCCATGTATGTTTTGTGCAACCGATGCAAAAAGACAGAACCTTTAATACTGATCTCTGCAACCTTCACGCAACAATTTTCCCCCCCAAATAAAATCTATCACTGCCAGTTTTGTGTGTAAATACTTTATAGTAAAATTCCTTTTTTTTCCCATTCCTCTCATTTTTCATTAATAAATGTCATCTACACAAACATTGTATTTTGAGGTATATTAAGACATAGATTCTTACCTATGTTCTTTGTAGAGAGAGTGAAGCCTCTTCTCTCTGGGGACAGCATGTCTGCAAGCGCTACAGTTAGACTGTCAATGGTCTTAACAATGGTAAATGGCCCAACATTAACCTGTAGAACAAAACAGTGACAACAACTAAAGTCAAACTGAAATTCAGAGGAGAATGGATAAAATAGGTTAACTTAACACACATGGAAGCTGATAATTATTTCATCATTGTATTTCATTTCTTTAGAGAATTGCCTATTAAATGTACACTGTCCAGCCTAAGTCCCACATGCTAATATTTTGTGGGACTGTCTTCAACTGTGATTACAGAACCCTATTTCTGTAGGATTCTTATGATAAGCTTATTGCAACATTAAATTCTGTCTAGTGTTGCACTAATTTTTGGCCAAGATCTATTATTGCTGAAGGGAAAGTCAAACTGCTGTATAAAATCTTTAGCACATCATACAACATTCTCAGTGATGATAGTCTGGACAGTGTAGTGTCTAATCCATGTGTGAAAATAATGTCTCATGCTCCCTGAGCTGCTCTTTCACAATTTGAGCCCAGTGAATCCTGGAAAAGGTTTCTTGGAATCTACATGTGCCATCTGGGAATAAAAAAAAAAAAATGATGGAAAAACCTGGCCATACCCTATATTCAGGTAGTCTGCTGAACTTATTTTTTGGACTCATGATGTTGCTGAACCTAGACCTGGCCAACTGAAGCAACCCCGGATCATAACACTCGACCCACAGGGTTGGACAGGATGTATCAGACCACATGACCTTGATCGTTACTCCACAGTCCCATCTTTATGCTCACTAGCAAACTGTTGATTTTTTTTAACATCTCTGAAAAGTGGTTTTCTTAAAGCTACACAGCTGTTTAATCTTAATCCCTTGTGCTCTCTTCAAATTGTCCCTGTAGAAATTTACTAATAAATGCACGCTTAAGTTCTGCTGTTAAGATTTTTCTAATTTGACTGCACCGAACTATAAAAAATTTTAAAAAGTAAAAAAAAAATGAACATTTAATATCACTCAAGGTTTTTTTTTTTCCTGACCAGAGATGATGGTTCACCACTGTCATTCCAGATTGTAATAATGTGTTGCGCAGGTCTTTACTCTCTTTTTCTATTTTTCTTCACTGAACATAGGTGAATGAAACCGAAGCCACTTTTACACAGAGATTGCGGGAAAAAAGCAAGATAGTGATGCAACGTTTTTCCATCATTGACCTATTTACACAGCTAAGCCAAAGGAATAACAGAAGTGAGACAGGCTGAATTTTTACACAATGGGTCTGCATTACGGATTCAAATGGGCAGTAACACATATGGAGACACTGACATGGATTCTGCTGCAGCTGCCCCAAGTATTCTGTCTACATGCCACAGGTCAAACAGCTGTGAAAATGGCACAAAGCCACGCAGAATTCATGCTAGTGCCTCCATATGCGCCCGTTGTCTCTCAAGCACGGTCGCCGTCATCAAAACGTCACACCTTGGTTGCAGAATGAGAGGTGTTTCTTTTACACAGTGTTCTGGAATCATGATTCCACCTTGATCACAGCTCTGTTACTACCTACAGAGGCATTACAGAACCATGGCAGAGGTGGGACTAAATGATCCCACCATTTCGTTTACACAGACAGCGAGAGGCAAAATATTCCTGAAACAGAAGTGCTGTGTAAAAGGAGCTAGAGTAACATAGTTTCAAAGTCTATATCATAAGTCTTCAGACATTGTTCTTCAAAAAATTAGAACCTACTCACTGCACCAGTTAGGATTAAATAACTGTCAGCTGAATAATGTTAATCACTGCAGGGATCATTCAGTGGAAGATCTTACTTATTTACTTGGTAGTGACTTTTCTTTGGCTGGACAGAGTGCATATTTTTGTATGACAAACAAGACCATGACAGGACATTTTAGGATAAGTTACAGCAACAAGAAGACAATGATGTGTAACCATACCTAAAACTACAGCAGTGTGTAAAAAATACATTATAAAATTAGTAAGACATGGATTATGGATTTCTAACTACTGAATTTAATACAATCAAGCTGCTGAGGCCTTTTTAAAAGGAGAACTGTGGCAAATTTAGATGGATAGAAATCTCCCACTCACCCCATCTTCTGTCACACCCATCCACTGTGCAGCCATGTGAGGCTCTAGCATCAGACTTGCCACCTTGACATAGTTGGTGGCAATGGATACCATGACTTCTGCTGTGTCAGCTCCGGTAGTGTGGGCACTAGCGATTGCAGACAAGTCCAGTTCAATCATTTGGGACAGATAGTGGACATCAGTGGAGGTCAGGAGGTTTGGACCACCAGCCTCCATCATATGCAGAACCGCATGTGTCAGATGCTGCATTGAGGTCAGGTCTCCATGTAAGGAGGTGTTTACACTAAACTCCTCAGTTTCCTGAAAATAAAGAAATTAATGTTTTCCTCCACTGTAATTCTGCATTTAAAAGTTACAAATGCACATTAGATTAGCCCTTTGTGTTGCTGTAATGTTGAGAGATTACCATAACACAAAGCACTGTTCAGTTATGGAACTGCCTCTGAGGGTGTAATAAAGATACGTTCCTGTTTCTTGATTGAAACGGCCAACAATATTCCTGATACAAAAGATACAAACAACTAGACGGCCCAACTTACAGGTTTGCTCAGAGGATCAAGTCTCAGTCTGTTGAAGAATGGTGTCTTTGGTACACTCAAAATATCCACCACTTCTACAACCACAGACAGAGACAAATATATAGTCAGTCTCATATATGAAATAATTTACTACTGATGTTACCTACCACATGTAGACAATATCAACAAGATTTATAAAAAATAATAATAATAATAATAATAATAATAATAATAATAATAATAATAATAATAATAATAATTATTATTATTATTATTATTATTAAGAATACAACACAAATATTAACTGCAGACAAGATGTACTGAATTGTAATTACTGCAATACTTGGATAACTGGATCATTGTAGGAAACAGTAAAATCATGAAATCTCATCTAAACACATAAAAATGCAACTGACATTACTATTATTATTGGCACCTTTCCTAAATTGGCAGACAGCGCCTCTCATCGAATCACACTTGGCAAAAGTCCAATTCCTGATAACTGGGTCAAAGATGCCACATTTTTCTTTAGCCTGAGGGCTGCCGAACAACTCCAAGGTGAAGGTTTGATTCAGCACAGGATTATCAGTCAGGGGGAAACTCAGAACTGGATTTTGTAACACACTGATGTTACCTAGAGAAGGAAACAGTCAGAGTTAGTAGTCATACTAAGCATTGGGAAATTAAAGACAGATATTAGGACTGCGTTACACATAATGTCATAAAAATGAAAGTCAAAGAGTTAAATCCCTGATATAGTTTAAAGTGACCCAATAGGTGTCCCCTGATCGTTGCCCTATAATTAGAGTAATATTAACTGAAGCCCTAGAATTAGAGGTAAAGATTATTGATCATGCAGCGATTAATGGATGGTAAAAATTGGCACTTGGTTCAGATTATGCAGTCTTTATCAATGTTAATTAAAATATGGCGAGGTTTGCACAAATTAAAAAGTCCTTTTTATGTTCTTAGAAACAATTCTTTCATAGGTAGGTAAAATGTGTTATTAGTCTAATGGTAAACTTTCAAAAAAACAGATATTTTACTACCCTACCCTATTATTTTGCTAAGCAAAATAATAATTGTTACAAGATTCAGTTGAATCGGTAACAGTTCACTCAGGCTAACAGACTGAATTAATTTATCCCAGAAGACATTTTCTAAACGGCCCTTCAGGAGCTACAGCACATACAGTACCATGACTTTAGTTGTGAGTTTTCCTTGAAAAGAAATCCCCTCACTGTAGCTGAAAACCATCTTCTCTGAATCTTCAGCTCAAAGAAGGAGAGTCAGGGATTTGGGCGCATACTGTTCCCCGGGGACAATGATGTCAGAACAGGAGAAGTTTGTTTTGAAGGGTGGGATTCAGGGTGACGCAATTCTCAAAAAATCTACAACAACCGTTTGGGAGTTTCAGAATCTGCCAATTTAGCTTTAGTCACCATCGCTCCTATTACTCACAAACGACAAGTAGAGACTTAAGATTTTTTTTCTTTCCCCAAGTGTCATTACAATTCCACTGGAGCTCAGTGTGCTGGAGGAAAACTGTTTATGTACAAAAACAAATTTTGCTAATTACTTCAGCACTCGGTCTAATATGACAAATTAGAGGGTGGGGTGTAGATGAATACAGAACAGATATGTGTCCAGTTGTATCTGCACTTTATTCATAACATTTATTTTACACTGGTTGGAATGTCAAACGGGTGGAGTTAACCACATCAGGCCAAGTAAGATCTTGGCATGTTCCTGAAAAGTGTGTAGTCCAAAGAGCTTTTCAGATGGTCTCTATGTGATTGTTTTTCTACATAGCAACTCCACCCAGCTCTACCAAAGAAGCTATACTGTAAACACCATTTAACACTAATGCTAAAGTTTAACACAGGAGTTTGAGATAGGAGTCTGCTCTGTTTTTACAGTATAAACTTAACTTCTACACTTCTTTATTCTGCTGGATTTTATGTGTAGTGTTTCTTATGACGTGTTTATGTGTTGATTCTGGTAAGCTCCACCGTCATCTTCATGCTTCATTATGACTAATGTACCTTGACATGGGTTGTCTCTCCACAGTTTTATGACTGAGGACTCTATTTCTATGGCTGCTCCACTCTACTTGAACACCAGCCCAAAGGAAATGGGTGAACACTCCTTTTCCATGGTGTAGATTTCAATGCTGTCCAGTACTCTCTCCCAAATGTGCAGTTCTGTGATGCTCCCTGAGAATCATTTGTCCTTCTTAAAGGAATCCCCAAAGGTGTCTTGCTCCTGGCCAATAATAAAACAACCGCCAGGGCCAACACTGCCAGAGCTGTGTAAGCCATCACCTCTGGAAACCGCGAGACCATCTGCAAATAGTACCCAACATCCACCATTCTGGTCCCATGAAACACAAACAGAATGCCAGGAGTCATCATTGTCGAAGGCCTCATGGTACGGCCCATAAAAGCCATGGACCAGCAGAGCCAGCTGCACAGGCTTGCCCTGGACTAGGTTTGCACGGAGCTGGAATTCATTAATATATGACTGGATGGAATAAGAGAAGATGGTGGAAATTCCAAAGCAGCTTGGATCGAAGTGGAGACGGGTGCAAACGGTCACTGAGCTCATAGAGGGGAACTGGTGTTTGAGACAAGCATGCTTCCTGTCTGAGTGCCCACTGAACTTCAGAATCAGAGTCTTATAAGACCCTTTTATTCAGCCACACACACACACACACACACACACACAGAATAAAAGTGCATTACTAATAATGCAAAATCCTGGCACAGCTCCTGGAAACGATGTAACCAAATTATAAAATTCCACTGTGTCCTCCTATTCCTACTGTAAACACTTGGAAAACATTTATTCACTGTGGCTAAACATTTCATGCCAGAATTGTCAGTTCCATTTCAAGCAGAAAGTCATCTTGGACAAAATACATAAAATGACTACTTTTAAAAATGAAAGGGTGCTAATATAGTAATAAAATGTGTCAGCAATGGCACTGTGAACCTACTTTTTATATGCAGAAGTTTCCTGTAAATCCACACAGGCTGAGAAATGTTCAAGGATTGTAAAAAGTTGGTTAACTCTTTGTTCTCTGCTTGGTTGGAGACAGTTGCTAAAGACCCAGAGCGATGGTTACACAGATCCAGCGCAGTGTTCCACTGCAGGCGATCAGGCACATATTCATAATAGGACTCATCATGTGTATGATGGGTCCTGGTCTCCAGTGTAAATGCTATTAAAATGGGGGAAAAGACTGATTATTGCATTATCCCAGTAAAATGCTGATGATTAGTATTCCATTAAAATCTAAGTAAAATAATAATTTCATTTTGCAATATTTCATGTTCAACTTTGCCACATAATGCACACATAGTCTAATATAATTGTAAACCTTATAAAAACCTGACAGAGAAACCTAGATTGAGAGGCTTGTATTAATAAAGTCCTATAACATAACCACATTTTATTATCATTTGTGTGTTATCATTAGAACCCAGAAAACAACTTGCCTTCTACCAGCTATAAACTTTCATTAATGGAGTACCAATTTACCAAACATTACTAGTATACATGCAAAGTTTAGCCATACAGCACCTTTCGTAGACAAGAGAAATCACAAAGTGCTTCACCTATGTGTACACATGTGTGTCCTAGGAAAATTTGGGTCTACTTCAAGAAGGTGATGTTTATGAGAATGAGAACCAGGAGGAAACTCATGGCTGTCAAGTACTACACTTTTTCCAATACTTCTGTTTGGCTCTCATGAATCTTGTACTTTTCACCTTTTATGTAGACTTAGGCTGATTTCACTTTTGAGTTTTAACAATATTATATATGATCTCTGTTTTTAGGAAAAAGGCAACAATGACAAGTCAAAGCAATGAATGTGGGCCGGTTTCACTCCAAATTACTTGAAATTTCACTAACAGCACAAATGATATTCCATAATATTCTACATATTTCCTCTCTGTTGAATATGGAATTCAATTGCTAAAATTAAACTATACTTTCATAGAGAAAGTTGGAATTGAAAATCAGTAGAAAAGACTATTAGCTTTATGTTCTTCTGGCTAGTGGTTATTAGCTTACTAACACTTAGCTTTTATCACCAAACTTTTACAAGTCCCTTTAGATTAAATAGCTAATTATACTTTGTAAAAACGCAAATTAGTAATAATAAGAAGAAAATGAACAGTTACTTACCCGATATATAACTGTGAAAGCACACCTGAAACACAAGAGATAGAATAGCTAGGTTACATTTCGCTACCGGAAATGAGGAAGGCCGACATGAAACATTTTCGTGCTGTTGGCCCGTTTATTGAACGTTAATGATCTGTTCCTTATTGACTGTTACACATTTAGGTTAGTCATTAATTATGTTGTTAAAATAAATAAATAAAATGTTGGTAACCCTAAAATTATTTCTATTTCCTCCATATAAATGCAAGTATCGCTGAATGCATTTTAATTGACATGTGTTCTAGCCAATCAAATTAGAGAATTAGTTAAAGGCGCAAATGGTGCCAGAATATAAACCATAAAGTCAAAAGTTAATAAGTACATACATAATAAATAGACGTTTAAGAAAGAAGAGAAGAAAAATATCCATAAAACAAAGTTTAACAAATCACTGAACTGAACAAGCCAGAAACCAGAAGATCTGCAGTGTTTATGTTTGACAAATGGGGGGGAAAATGTTAAGTGAAAAACTCTGTACTTACAAGTAGGCCTATATTAGGTAAGATTAACCAGCGCATCCTGTAAAGTAAACACCTTTTGTTAGGATTAGAAGAGAACAGTCCAAACGGCACAAACTCACTGCAGTGTATGTGTAAAAACACGTTTTTTGTGTTGCTTTACCTGAATTGTTTATCCTATAAAATTACTTCTGCGTCTAGTCATTCCAGTCGCGTGCTGTTAGTGAACGCAGCATTCAGACCGCTCCTTTCAGTTTTTCCTTCTTTAAGTCCATTTCTACAATTTTGTGGAGTTTCTGTTCTTCACGGTTTTCTATCGATCGGTCACCAAGTACAAGAGGACCATTTAAGCTCCGTCAGAGCGAACGACTGGAAGATGCGGAGAAAGCTGCAGGAGTGGGTGTAACCTGAACAAGAGCAGAGGGCTGCTCAAAGTAGGGTTCAAGGACTTTCAGGAGCACTTGAAGGTGCTCCAGAAGGTCCACAAGACACTTTTTTCATATTTCTATTTACAAGCAGACAATGCTATTCCATTACATGGTTGTAGAGGCTTGAGTGAAGCGGGGACATGCTGGTAAAAACATGGCATATATCAATGAGGTTGTATGAATTTATTGCAGTACAAAGTATTATTTTGACAAATGTGATACAAAGGTCTTACATGTTGCCAACTTGGGCTTGTATACGAAACATTAAAAATATCAGTCTCTTCATAGTGCAAATAGTTATAGAAGTGTGTGAAGAGTGATTTTTCATGCAAAAAAAGTGAATATTCCTAGTATTCAAAAGAACATTTACATCAACGCATAAGGGCTTTTTGTTACACCTTATCTGTTGCATATTTAGCCGCTTCATTACCAATCAATAAATCATGCAATATGGATTAATTTAGTCAATCCTGGTAGCAAAATTAAAAAGAGCAGACACAGAAGAATGCACTCCAGCTCGTCATTTCTAATAGATGTATGTAACCTCAACGAATTTGGATGATTTCACATCCAAAAATGTAAGTTTTAACTTATTACCCAACTTTAGAAAGTACCTGTGAAACAGAATAAAATGAAATAATGATAAACTTGCACATGTTGCAAATGTGTAGTTGACAGTTGACTGTGTTTTAATAAACAAAACATTTCATGCATTTGATGCGATATTATTGATAATGGAGTGTACCAAGAAACACCAGTGGCCCATTTGTTATGATCAGCAATTATAGTTTTCTCCATATGAGATTCTTATATTTACAGTCACTCAAAGCATATTACAAACAATAGCATATAGTACAAGGACAAACTACACCCAGTGTGTGCTGCCGGTGGATATCACACCTGGGGGCAGAGTGTACACAATCTTGCTCACAATTCGATTTCTAACAACAGTATGAGTGGTAGAACTATCTTTCCGTAAGCCTTCCTCTTCTGTGCTCCTATCAGAGGCAGCAGAAGTCCAGGTCTCCTCTGCCTCCTCTTGGTACCAGGAGGAGGATAAAGACTGCAGGGCAGAGTGGAGCTCCTCATGTACAGCCAAGAAAGGCTTAGGGTCGGATGAGGCAGAAAGCATCAGGGCTCCTTCTCTGGACAGGACAATAATCAGCTCATCAATGGTCTTGGCAGTAGAAGAGATTGTGTCTCTGCAGCTGCCGAGGTTGAAGTTTCTGTCTTGTCCTAGAATATGAATGACAATCAGATTGGGGAAAACTTGACTGGTTTTGTTAATGGTGTTTTAATGCTGCCTACGACTGTATCTCTCAAAAATCTACATGAGGTACGAAAGAGAGGAATTATAGCGAGTAGAGTCATAAAAATAAGATGACATTTTATAATTTAGGGCAGAGAAATGCATTTAATTTTAAGCTTAGACTGGCAGAGACATAAACCAGGCTATTACTGTATAAAACACCCAATAAACCCACACCTGTTAGCATAACAGCTCATTATACACATGATGCAATGACAACAGCTCTAAGAACTTCATAAACAGCAACATTTTGTTTTTAGTCTACAACATGGTGGGCTATGGTTCTCCTCTTTAATAAAATCTCACTTAAATGATCAAAAAAGCATCTAAAGATGATTCTATGTCAACTGTATATTTAAAGAATGCATTCCTGTTTGTTTCTTTTGGTGGGACCAAGGGCTGTATACTGTTACAGTCATTTGAAATGGAGTTGAAGTAAAAAAAAAAAAACTGCTTGTCAGAAGCGTCACCTCGCAAGGCGGTGGACAGGGAGGAATGCAACTGTCCAATGGCCTGGTTCAGCTGGAACAGCTTGATCACTGTAGTCCTCAGTCTCTGCAGATGGGATGCTGAAACCTCCTCCGTCTCCCCCTCCTCCAACTCCTCTGGGTCAGTCTCTCTCTCCTGTTAGAAAAAATGAACACACCCAGTAAAGCAAAGAGCAAATAAACACAATAAAAAAAAATAAAAAAAACTGCATCTCTAAAAACACAAGATTAAAACAATGTAACTATGAATTTAAGTAAAACACTTGATTTTTTGTGCTGACTGAGCTCCATATATCTCAGTCAAATGTATGTAAAGAGTAACCATTTTAGAGATCACATGCAGATTTTTGTATCTTTAAAAACATCTAATCTATGCTGCTGAACATTTTCATACATTTGTTTATATTATAATATTGTTTTTTTTTTCCAGTTTTCAGTCTGAGATGTCAGTAGAGTGTAATCATCAATATATTTACACATACAGATGCACATAATAGCACAGTTGTAAATAATTTCATTATATAAAGAGTCATTCTGCAGTCTACAGTAAGAATAGTCTATTTATTCTGAACCACTTGCAAAATTGGCTGATGCAGATATATTTAAAATAGCATTTTGGCTGATGGCTGATGTTACTTTCTGTTTCTATCTTTTTATATCCTCCAAAACAAAGAAATCTTGTTTAAAAATATAAAAATGGTTACCATTTTCAAGTATTTGATAAGCAAACCATAATCCTTAAATCACATTATCTATGACTAAGCCCAGATTCAAAACATACAAATATGGAAAAAAAAAAGCCTTTAATATAATATGACAAATACGTGCCACTACAACTGGTGAAAAGACTGATACTGATCCAGCCATTTTATTGGTGCATTCAAAGTTCTATTCTATGCCATAACACAGTGTGTTTAGAGTCAGAGGTTGTCAAATGTTACAGTCAAGCTGTTTTACCAGAAAATTATATAAAAACCAAACTCCTGTATAGATCTGTGATTAATCTAATAACCATTATTTTATGTTTTCATTTTTTAACAAAATTAAGACTAAGTGATTGACACATTTGATTGAAACATTTTTATTTCAATAAATGCTGGCCTGTGCCCCATATGCCCTATAGATTTACAGAGATGCATTTGTATCCATGATAATACACAGGTACAGATCTGTAGAACATGCCTTTTTCAACACCATCAGTGTCAAGTAGTTGCATTGAGCTGTAACTCATGTTTGTTTGACTACAATAGCACTGTGGGCGTCAAACTGTGGGTGCTACTATGTGTCAATGACTGGTTTTAACAAAAAAAAAAAAAAAAAACTGCTACTTTGTGTGGCTAAGATAACGGCAAACAAGCCTGTTAGCTGTGACTGATGGCACTTTATTCAACACATTCATTACCTGAACCATCGTCAAGGGGCGAATGCAGAGAGATAAGCCTACAAAGCATTGAGCTTTACGGGACCAATAAAAGCTGAGTGGCATCTTTAGCGGGGCTGCTGTGGGAGTGGATATTAATCTGTAACATTTAAGGCTGTGTTGAGCTGGAAGATTGTTTTTTGTCGTTACGTGTCTAGGAAAGCTTTGCTGAGCATGTATCTTCTACTTACCAAGGTTTAGAGACAGGTTTAAGCTGTGGAAGACTGATAATACAATGCTATTAATCTTTTAACATCTTATCATTTTTATGAGTTTTAAAGGTTGCATAAACTGCTAAAACAAGATTCAACAATATTCAGTGTTAAAACTAGCAGACTTAGAACAGAATGACCACAATTTCTGTGTTGTTAGTTATGCTGTTGAAACTCACCGTAAAATGGTAATGCATATAGCTCTGCAGAGCACGAGACAAGTCAAGTGCCTTCAATTTGAGGGTCTGCAGGACCTGCAAACACAAACAAGATTTACAAATGACAGTATCTAATTTACATTTCATTAGATTTACTATTCAAAGGTATATTCCAGGTGAGATTAGAATTTAAACACCAATTTAACAAACAGTGACTGTATCGTAAACGTGAAGCTAAAATATGTAATTTTCCTCTATTTGTGAATATCAAGTTTCTACGTAACTGACAGTGGCCTAAAATATACAGAGTATTTTTTGAGCTTTTTTTTTTTTTTTAAAGTTGATTTTATCATCATGATTTGTGTTCAAGTCACATTTAATAAATTGCAGGATGAAGGGGAGTCTGTCAGCTGATAGGACCAGTTGTCAAGGACAGTTCATTGAGACAAACTTGCAGGCAAATGGCATAATTTTTAATGAATAGTTATGAACTCTTACTGGGTTCCTGGGATTAGCCAGCTGAGCCTCTCTCAGCATCTCCCTTGTGATGGTGAGGCTCTCCTCTAAGAGAGAAGAAACCCCCTTATATGTCCCCTTTAACAGAACTGTGAAAACTGATGGCTGGAAAAAAAAAAAAAAAAAAAAAGAAATCATAAACTTAACAAAAATCATATTCATCCATACCCCAAATGCTACCACATCAAATTAGCAATACACAGAAACAGACAAGAACCCTTAGTGATATAGTAAAATATGTCCTTTGCCAACTTTTTGATATATACAGCACTTTATTATCACATATGTGGTGTTCGCACATACAGCATGCAGAAAAATGTGTCTGGTATTGTTAGTCTTAAGTCTTAATTTGGATTTCTTGTTTTGGCAGTTAGTATTTATCTTGTTCAGCCATGATCATTGTAATACCCTGTGGTTGCTTCAACCATTTTTTTTTTTTTTTTTTTAAATGTGAATGTGAGCTCAGCAAATCCCCACCTCCAACTATCTTAATGCTCCCATATCCACACAGCTAATATTCTATTCTCCAGTACTGTGGAGAGGGGGCTTGATTACAGTGGACCCCATAGCCTTGGCAAAGATAGAATCTGCTATAGTATTAATGGTGGTATTACCTTGCCTGTGGCCTGGGCGCCTAACTCCATAACATTCAGCGGCATGCCAGTCACTGCCGCCAGGTGGCAAAGAGTAAGCAGCGCCTCATTCAGGCACTTACTACTCTTTCTCCGTGCCTCCGTCACCATCGATGTGATCTCAGATTCACAACCCTGGACAGGAAGAAAAATTTCATTTTCAGTCGACAGAGTCAGGACAAACAAACTGACAAACATGTTGAATTATAATTTATATGCTAGTGAGTCGTTGCAAACGAGGCAACAAAACAGGCAACATGGTCTGAAGGGCCTGTAAATAAATTAAAATGCTACAGAATGTGCAAAATCAAGAATGAGAGGGAAAAATTGTGTGTTTAGGTGATGAGGCTGGTAAGGAATTTAGATTTATTTTCCATATATTCATGTTCTGTTTGGGGCTCAAGGTTGAGAATTCCCTCCGCTTGGCCATTTCCATAGACAGAGCTCAAACAGCTCAGAGCTAAGACCCGTCAATCAATGCTCTGCATTTTGATTATTCATCCCCATGTCCAAAGTACACCCAATTGAAAATCTGTTTTCACCTCTTTTCAACTAATATGTTTACAGTAAGTACCACAAAAAGCAGAGTATAATTTAAGTGCATTGCCTTAAATGCAGTGCTATATTTTTAGTGTGTACCTGAATAAGCAATTGAAAGAATCCTCCCATCTTCTTTACTTGACTTTTAAGTTCCTCTGCAGTGGTGTAGAGCAGGCCGGAGGAGGGTCTAACACTGGCCAACCACTGCATGGTAACAAACACCGCATTCTCTATTGCAACAGTGGCCTTGATTAGTTGAGTCTGGGCCACCAAGTTGCACGTAAACACTGCAGGAGAAAAAATACAACAAAATCAAGTTTGCTCAATTGCAGCTCCACAGTAAAAACTGCATATTAAAAAATAAATGAATAAAACTAAAATGCTGAATATCTGCTCCATTTCATTACATTGGCCTTTCAAGATCAGGCAGTTATTGTAAGGGGGTTGAGGAGCTAGGTTCTGGATAGCAGTGTCATCAGAAATGTATAGAATTTCAGATATGTTAGTGAGGAAGTTGGCTGGATAGGGCCTGTGTGTATTTCTCCCTCTGGTGGCCATTTGGATTTTTTACTATTCGTATACAGCCAATGGACCTTGTTTATAATAACCCTATTTTTCACAATACATACTTTAAAAACTGATCGACAGTTTTCTAGTTTAGTTTCTATACATACTATACTATTCTTTATCATACAATATCTATGATATACCAATAAACGTAAGTGAAATAGGATAAATTAATTCTATCAAACGCACTGTTAAAACAAAAATCACCCTTTTCTTGCTTCTAACAGACTGACATGTATATATCAAATCTCACCATTCTCCTGGTTGTCATCATCCAAGCCATCATACAAGTCAGAAATGGTCTGGACTGCAGTATATACCAGATGCAGATAAGAGGCCAACCTGTCCGCCAAACTCTCTTCTGAGCCATTACAACCACGCAGATGGGCTACTGACTGGCCAATCAGCTCCTTGCAAATACCAGGCACAGCTGAGTCTGAGGAAATGGAGTGGGTAGAGGGGGGTTTGGGCACGCCCATCAACCCTGAGGTGGAAAGTGTATAGATTACATTATTATGATTTCAGCAATATTGTGACATGATCAACGTTTGTCATAGTATCCATAATATATGTTTATTCCTACATACTGTAGGTTTATCTGTGCCTTACCAGCAGATTGTGAGGAGCCATTATGCAGGCTTTGAATTGGATGGACCCTGATCTCATAAAGGCGACCTGAGATCCTCCTGCTTTTCAACAGGCTCCTGCTCCTTAAACCAAACAAGTCATAAGCAAAGCCACGTAAGGAAGATTCTCTACATAAATAGCCTGTCATTCTATGGAGCACAATGTAGACTGGGGTTATTTCACCAGCATACATGCAAATGTTATGCTGAGAAGTGCAGCAAACTTTAGCACAATCTAAAGGTGGGCACGTGGCAAAAATAACTGAGGCCTGACTGAGGTTTCGTAGTTATGGCATGGGTTTGATGAAGTCAGAGAGATGGAGGAACCACAGAGCCCATGCCATGTTTAATTTGGCTGACTTTGCTGGGAGTTCAGGCACCACCAGAAGCACCATAAACATGGCTGACAAGAATAACAACAATGTGAGAGGAAAATGTTGGGGGTTCTGCATGTACCACAGGTGCTCCGTGTGTGGGTGTGCTTAAGCTCTGAGTCTTAGAGTATGAAACACAGGGACCCTCAGTGCCCTTTCAATCCTTTGGCCTGGTCTCTGTGGAAATTAAGCTAATAAACAGAGGAAAAAGAATGAAAAGGGAGCCATTTGGTGGTCAGCAACTTCATGTCAACATCTCAAGAGAAAAAAAAAAACTGATGTGTTGGATGTAGAAATATGTCCCAGGTTGTAAATCACATTGGTGGAAATTAGAATGGGTTGGTAAAAATAACATGTTCGACAAAAATGACTTTCCATGTTCCAGTTACATACCTTTATATTTTCCATATACATCCATTTGCCTGATACTAGCTCACTTTAAAAGTGCACAATAGGCTGTTCAGTTGATAATAAGGGCAATGGGTTTATTATCCATGTACTTCATTTAAATAAAATGAACAAGTGTACCAATTAAGACACTGAAAGGTGATGTAAATGTGGGCTGCTGGAATGGACTGATGGATGGGGTGTGCGAAGAGAAGCTGGATAATTACCTTCGGCGTGAGAAGGAGGAGGTGGAATCAGAGGAGGCCGATATATCTTGCTCCCACTCATCATCAGGGTCATAAAACACATCGTCATCTTTAGAGGTGGAATCCCCCTGCGGAGAGTAAACTAATGCTGACATGCCCAGTCTCATTTACTCAACTTAATGAGAAAAGCACAGCAAAATGGGACGCTATTCTCCATTAGGTATAGAACAACGCATTTTGGGCTGTAAATAAGGTCAAACACCTAGGAAATTGGCGATTGAACTTGAGCTCATGTCAGGCTCAAAATATGCAGCACACAGCTCGACTGGTTCAATTTACTTGCCTGATGCTCAACAGGCAATAAATATTACATTACTGGAGTACTGACCAAATTATAGGAACGAGCAGGGTCTCTACAACTATTGAAGGTTTTAACCCATAAATGGCTGCTCTTTTGTCAGGCTTAATTAGTAAACTCTTAATAATGAACTGATTTAAGACACCATACCGGGAAAGATAGAAAAGTTCTGAGGCACCATGCTGGAGACAGTGTGGGTCGATCATGGCTAACCATCATCATGTCTTCTGGGATTGTACCAAACTGAATACTTCTTGGAAGGGTATCCACACCTCATTATGTGTGATCTTCAATGTTCAAATACCTTTGGATTTTAAGACCCTTTACTTAGGTCATGTCTCTTTTCTGGAATGTAGGAGGGATATAAAGCTGCTACAGGTACTCCTAGTTGCCAACAAAAAAAAAAAATCAATCACTAGAAGATGGTTGAACCTGATTCCACCCACACAAGATGATTGGATTGGAATTGTTCTAAAAATATTTAGAATGGAAAAATTAACCTATTTAATAAGAACCCAACAAGATAAATTTTATCAAATTTGGAACAGCTGGATAAGATTTATCACCCCAATGAGAGCAGACTTTGTATGATCTCACCGATATCCAAATTATGTAATACCAGTATGTGATTTTTTTTTTTTTTATTTTCGAGACAGCAGCAGTGGGCAGCCCCCACAGGTTCTTGTAAATAGTTCTTTTATGGACTTATCATTCAAAAATTAGAAGGGGAATTATTCTTTCGGATTTGCTTGTCTTGTTACATGCTCCTGCCCTTTCTAAATAAAGATACAATTTAAAAGAAAATTATAATGAACTGATTTCAGACAAACCTGTTCGAGTTCTCTCATGGCAGCCATGTTGTTTTGAAACTTTTCCAAACTCCAGAACGTGGAGATCCCAAGTTTCACGTTTTGAACCCGTACTTGCTGTACACCACTTTGGTCCAGGTTCTCCTTTACAGAGCTTTCATGTCTAATGTGGAAGAAAAAAAATTTAATGATTCTATTTACACTGTAATACTGTAGAGTATAACACAACCCCCCATTCTGAATCCAACTCCACCCATGGGATAAAACTGCTACAAAGTCAGAAACAGGCTGAGAGTGTGTTGATCAGTGTGTGAATGTGAAGGTTTGATCCATGTGACAGAAAAATCAGTATTCTCAACATTTATAATATTTTTTCACCTTTTTCTTTCCACCATACCCTCCTTTTCCACAGAATGCTGAAGCCCCAAAGCCTCTTGAAACTCAGCAACAAAACCAGTAATTCAGCAGACTGTGTTGTTTTGTCACTGTGGTGTTTCAATGCATTATGAAAAGGATTTTATTATCTTACACACACCAGAAAAATAAATAATCAACTGAGGCAAAAATTGCTGTTGCACCCAGTAGTTCAGCGATAAAGTGGCTTCAGTTTGATGGAAAGTGAATGAGGTTTGATGGAATCTAACATTGATTTTTTTTTAGTGGAAATTTCATGAAGTTGAGGTGTTCTAAAAGATCAACATCACGAAGGTGTGAAGTCTCAATACAATTTTAAAACAGAAAATGGAAAGTTGAGCCACTTTCAACTGCCAAACTAAAAAGGTTTTCATATATTAGCTATTTTTTGTACATTATCACCAGTTTTGTTCCATTTTGTCACTATTAAATTAAATAATTCTGCTTACGTCTCAAAAACAAGATTTAGTATTTAGTGTCACTTAAAATACTGCTGATGAAGATGTTTTCCACAAAAATGTTTTAGTTTGACAAAAACATTAAAAAAAAAAGAAGGAAAGCAACAAAACACATGGACCTTGGGCTCTTTTTGTGTTTCTCTTGGTACGACGTGTTTTTGAAGAATGATGGATAATAATGGTTTTTTTCCTTACTTGAGTAAAAAGACAGTGGAAAACTTTCTATTAATTAGTACCGTCCAGCAAATCAGCACATTAAAATAACAGGGTGAGGCAAGTCTATTCATACCTGCTGAAGATGGTGTTTTTCTTCAATTTAGCACTGATTTTATTGGCTTCTTCAATCATCAAGGACAGCTTCATAGCATCCCACTTTGGAGAGGCTGCAAAACAGAAATAAAACATCACTCCACCACAGCCATAGAAAACATAAGGGCTCAGAAAGACTTTGTTTCAGCTTGATTTTGTACATGGAAAAATTCCAGATACTATGTTGTCAAAGAGAATCCAACATTTAGAAATTACTTTTTTTTTTACTTTAAGGACACTTTGCATGCACTTCTTAATTTGTTCTTAGTCCCTCAGTTTGCCTACTTCCAAATTTTAATAATTAAAGATGTCAGTGTCTCTGTAAATGTATCACATGCATTGTTTTGTGTAGCTTTAAGCAGTCACTCAGAAGTGACTTGACTCACCATTTCTGGAATTTTCTTTCTCCCTTAAAGCTCTTTTCTTTTGCATCTCTTCCAGCTCTTTACTGATCTTTCTCTTCTCTGCCTCCAAGGCCTCAACAATCTTTGCCTGAGACACACGATGATCCTCCATTGCCTGAAGTGAATTGTTGAATTAGACATATATTTAAAAAAACAACATGCAGGCAAAACATTATGCCTGGAGCCAAGTATGCTACAAGTCAAACCATATCCCAAGCAGCTCATCAGTTAAACAAACATAAATCTGGACATCATCATATTTGCATGTGATCAGAAATCTTGAATAATTAAATGAAGATGATGTGTTAATAATGCCCTATTCAGAGACTTCTAAGAATAATGAAAGGGCAATAAACAAAACCGCTTCACATAATTCAACGTTTTTTGACAAGAGTGAGAAACTGTAAAAGAAAGACAAGTTTTTACGTTAGTAGCTACAACATTAAAGCAAGTAACCTTAAATAGTGTCTTCCGCAGTCAGAGGCAAATGTTACATTTCCAGTTGCTGATGCATGGTCTAACCTGGGCCTCCATGTGTAGCCGAAGGCGTTTCTTCTGAGTGTTCACCTCCTGTTCCAGCTCCAACTTGGCCATCTTCAGCTCTGCCATCTGGTTAGCCACTCTCTGCTGGTCCAACTCCTGTTGGTGCTTCCGTTCATTCTCCTCATTCTGAAGTAAAAATAATTTTCAATATTATTTAGTATGGAATGCACAAGTGACTGGGAGTGGCAATACAAAAGGTTAAACAAACAAACAAACAACAACAAAAAAAACTATTAGTGTATTCTCTGTTTTGAAAAACAAAGCCAAGTACCAGCTCTTGCTCCAGGGTTCGAATCCTATTCTCATAACGCTCCTTCTGGTCAGATAGTTCCTTCTGGGCTACCTCCTTGGCCATCTGGATTCCCTGCATCATCTCCTCCTTTGCCTTTACATGGGCCTCCTCAATTTCTGCCTCCAGCCTAACACAGAAAAAAATAATTTAAATAAATAACAGCTTTTTGATCAGACAGTCTATATAAAAGGTAACTGACTCCATAATAAACAAAAAAGAATACAAGAATACTGTGTTAGTGTTCTGTACTTCTTTTGCACTCACTGTGCTCTTTGAGCTGCAAGCAATTCATTTTTGGCAAATTCAAAGTCTTTGTGTCCTTCGCCTGCACCTGTCCAGCAAGACACTCGCTTCCCTGACTGGACCTCGGCTGGATGGTTAAAGCGGAAGTAGTGGTCTCCACCCAGAATCACTCTGTCACCCTGGAAACCATGCAAACACAGAGATAAGACATGTTAAGGGTATTCATAAAGTGAACATAATTGAGGTCATTTAGAACTAAGACCAAAAACTAAGACCAAAGACTTAAAAAAAAAAAAAGAACTAAGACAATCATTTTGTTTTAGTTTTACAACAAGGAAATTAGTCATACAGATTAAATGGGGGCCTACTGTGTAAACTCTAGACAGGACCAGAAAACTTACATGGTGAAGGACCATGGATTCAGAGATGAGGTTACCATTGACAAAGGTCTTGGCACTCTTCATCGGAGTGATGCTGACAATACCTTGCGTGTTGGTTATAACGCTAAAAAAAAAAAAAAAAAAAAGGCATCAGTTGCAAAGCACAAAACATAGACCTTTGTTGTACAAGAAATTCACCCATCAGTGGAAAGAAAGGGAATATGGCGTACATAATTGTATAAAACTAATAATGATTAACTGGACAAAGGAGTTCTATGTATATTTTAGATATAATAAGACTGGAACAAACCCTGAATTTACTAAACCACAACATTTTTGTTCATACACTTCCAAAAGTTTGTTCTTACCAGTGTTGGTCAGCAATGAGCGCTCCCGTCAGCTGAATGTCGTGGATACAATTAGATTTCAGTTTACCCACAGTTGTTTGACCTTCTTTGATCATGTAGAGTAACATCTCAGATAGCTGAGGATCCTCGTTCAGGTTCACCAGGTTAGGAAGACGGTTGTCCACTTTAAATGTCACACCAGCTTTCTGAATACACGCAGAAAAAGATATATTTACCTCTGCAGTTCACCCTTTAAGTAGTTTTCACATACATGTCATCTGTAAAAGGACACAACAGTATTTATAACAATTTGTTTCAAGAGATAGTTTTTGATTGAAGGTGGTAGGATAGGAGTATTGTGTTTTTGTGCACAGAGGAAGAGACCTGTGATGAAACTGGATGAAGTGGAAACTGAAATGAAAATAAACATGATATTAAATTTAGTTAAATTACCTGCAACTCTTTGGTCTCTTCACGTTTGCGAATTTCTGCTCGTTCCAGTTTTTCTCTCCAAGCCCTGAAAAAGAAGATAACAATGGAGTGAAGTAGTCATAAAAATGTGAGCCAAATACTCATTACAAAATGTTCTTGTTTCAGTGAAAAGCTTTTTGAATAACTCAATTGTTTTTTCCCCACCAGTGGACAATATCAAAAATGAATTTGCTGTGGTACAATTTAATTATCAAACTAGAGACATATTTATGTATACAACAATTACAACATTATATAACTATGACGAATGCATATGAATGAATGCTGTAAATACCATGTTTACTGAATACTTTATAATACTATTCCTGAACACTAATCTGTAAATGGCACATAGAGAATAGAACATGCATGTTAAAAGTAGTTTTTTGTTTTGTTTTGTTTTTTTAATTAAAAGTAGAAATCACTGACAGATTTCATCAAAATCTCCACAAAAAGATATTTAGTTCAACTGAATTAGACAAACACATGATAACCATAATACTAACTTGTTGGCCTCTGCCATTTCTCTCTCTTGCTGGCAGAGTCTGTTCCTCAGGGCGACAATCTCCTGCTGAAACAGTCTCACCCTCTCAGGTTCAATGCCCTGAGAACTCATTTGTGCTGCTCGCAGCTTCTCCACTTCTGCCTTCAGCTCTAAAAACACATGAAGGATTTTATTCCTAAATTCATGCACCTAATATTATACATGACACAGATACAACAAACTGAGTGCCTTTAAATTAGAAACTGAAAGCTGTAAAATAAAAACAATGATTAAGTTCAGTTGTGCACAATTTGCAGGTCTAAAGGTGTTTTAAGAAGCAAATTTGCAAGCAGCTATAGAAATATTTACATTTTATCACCAATATTGTCAACAATGCTGCTTACTAGGAAGATTTTTCTGAGCAGCAATGACCTGATCTAAATCCTATTCACACGTGGTGTAAGAGAAACCCACAGCAAGAGCTCCCCTTAGTGCTAAAAGCGTCAAACAGCAGCACAATCATGTTATGAAAAATAATACTTGCATGACAGTTAGCCGCCATGTGCAGCTGACAGTGCATAAATATGGCCTGGAGGCAAGGTTAGGGCCAAGCCTTAATTGAAGCGGGTAGCGCATTCGCTAGTGATAGATAGATGGATGGGCAAGACGGGAGGGTATGTCGGAGAGAAGAAGATCAAGAGCAAGGCACGGAGAGACAGGCATTCTCTTACAAAGAGAAAAACATGCAGAGACAAGGCGACAGCATGAAAAGATAAGAGACAAAAGAAGAAGAGCAACAGGCAGAAAAGCAAACAGCAAAGAATAGTATTAGTTTGGGTCTGTATTTTGCTTTGGAGGGAAATAGCAAAACATATTATGTACAATTATGATCAATGTTACCACCACCAAAGAAGTAATGTTAACCATTTCTCACTTTGTCTGTCAAAGAGATTATACAAAACCCACAAATTCTTATGAAACTTGGACCAAGGAAGAAGATAGTACATTTCTGGGGCAGATCCTGGAATTTATTTTCCGCATTTCTACCATTGCACATACTTTAGCAGAGGTGCACACTCTTAAGAAGTAGCCTTCTGGTTTTATGAAGTGGTGCCCTTGCACCAACACAAATTGCACCTGTGATCAATACTATATCAACAGCAGACTTCCGTAGACAATAACTGCCTTTGATTTTCTCTCGAGGTTTGAGGTACAGGTGTGTGGTCTTTGTGTCACATGGCAGATGTTCAGGCTAACAAAACACCTCAACTTTGAGAAAAACAGAACACACAACAGCCTCTGTATGCATACAATAAATAAATCCATCAAAGCAACTTTTCAAGGCCCTAAGGTGTTTTGAGGCTACATTCAGGCTTCACAGAGTTTGGATGTACAGGATTAGCTTTGGCTACACTTGTAACTTTCTATGAGTAACCAGTTTTAATCATACATGAGGATGATGCGATGTAATGTATCCAGTGTTGTGATTTTATGTCTGACCTCTGATGAGCTTGGCATTAGTGTCCTCGTTGACTTTCGCCACATTAATGATAGTACGGGCCTGCTGGGCGTAGCGTAGGGTGCTCAGGCTTTCCTCTACATTACTGCCTGCTGGACTCAATGTGGCAATCATGGCTGTCTTAGAGTTGCCACCAAGACTTTCTTTTAATAGCCTGCAAGGAAAGAAAAACATCAGAAGTGATACTTGACTGAGCCCTCCATTTCTGTTAGAAAATTCCACAGGTATTGTGCTCTTTTACCATGTGAGGACCGACTCTCTGTAGGGAATGAAGACCTTCTTTCTGCTCAGAGCCTGTTCTGACAAGGCGGAGATGACCTTTCCCAGCGTTAACAAGGATTTGTTTATGCTTGCTCCCTCCTACAATAATTCAAGAGAAAGGTCATGGCAATCTTTTTTTCCCCCAGTCTTTTCAATTCTCTGAAAATGATGAGTGTGTGTTATTAAAACTAAAATATATGTAAAACATATTTCAAATTAATCTTGGAAATCTAAGTATTAATCACATGTTTCTCTGTAAAATGCAATAGAAAAAATAAACTCAAACATCCTGAATGAGACAGAATTTTGAATGTATTAACACTGATTCGTGCTTAAATTTGTGGCTACCCTCAGTCTGTCTCCACTGGTCTGGGCCGAGTTACAGCGTTCACTGCCAGCCAAGTCCACCAGGTTGATCCTGCTGGTGATGTTGTGGTCGTGTTCCTCTCCTTCCACAAACTCAGTCTGTAGACAATAGACAAGCACACAAACCACAGAAGAACTTGTAAAACTCAACATGAAAAATCTAATTTTAATGTGGAGTCAAACTTCTGTAATATTCAGTTTCAGTTGTGTTTTGTTTATGGGCAATAACACAAATCAAGAGGTCTAACCTTGGTCTGGGTCATAACCAGGGTGAAAACAGAGTGAGATCTGGAGCTCTTGTCATTCATTCCAGTGGCAGCTGTGGCTCTTTGTTTGTTGCCGAGCTCCAGCCAACCCTAAAAAGACACAGCGGATTATATGAATGTGTATATTCTCTCATGTAATTTTGAGATATGCAATATAGGCGTACAGCACTGTGATAACAATATTCCAATATTTGTCATTCATCTAAAGAAATACCAGTTTCATCTACTAAGAAAAATATTCCTTAACAATGTTAAAATGAGCCAATTGTAGCCAACATTTATAATTTAAGACAAAATACTGTACTACTGCAATCAGTTACACAATTTTGTCCAAGAACCTGGTGATGCTACTACCATAGACCTTTAGACATAAACATAGTCAAATATTTTGTCATTTTATTCATATATAAGAATGTGTAAACGACATGGATGTATTTCATAATAAAAATGCCAGAGTACGAGTACCACCATGCAAGAGCTTCAACAAAACAGTATTCTATTGTTTGCCTGGTTTGGTAAATATTGCATATAAAAATTAAATCTTTAAATATAATTGTTCAGGCCTTGGTCAAAGTTGTTCTCTGAAAATATTCATATCTTTTCAACATTAATAACATGTAAATTTGCACTCTGGTACCCCATGGCATGTAAAACAGAAAGTTAATGGAAAAAAAGAAAGTAAATTATTGCATGTCTTTGTGATATGAATACTGCATACTCCGTTATTGCGATAACAATATTCTTTTCTTTTGATATATTTTGCAGCCCAATTGGAAAACCTCTAGAGCGTAAGTTCAACCCACCTGAATGTCCTGGTAAGAGCTCACCACATTACTGTAAAGAAATGATAATGTTAGCAGTTCTGCTCACCAAATAAGACTGGAATTGTATTCTTTATTGACCTTCAATATACAGTAGGAAAAATCTTTTGCTTACGCAGAGAGTTCCGCAACATAGGGCCCATGTATTGGATGTTCCCTTACTCTCAGCTGAAAACAAAATAAAACAGGGATTTATCATGACTGACAGTCCAGTTCTACCGTGACTGTGAAAAAGGTCACTATGGCACATAAACCAGGGAGATTGCTGTGTAAAAGTGTAGCATATATTAAAGTAAGGTATAATACTAAATATAATGCTCAACAGAAACAATGTACTTTGTACTTGCATATCACTATAGTATGAACTCATAACTTACCACTGATTAGAACTGGTGCCCCTTGTGATGTAGTTTGGAATGTAAAATTTATTCACGTAGCTTGTTTGGTTGCAACGTGACCTCATCATGTTTTTATGTGTAATGAGCTTCTCTTCCCTTTTTTCTTATTTTATGGTTAGTTGTGATAGATGAATATTTTTAAGCAGGCCAAAGACAAACCTCTCCCTTTCATAAACCAAAACTAGCCGACCAAGTATTTATTTTTTCTCTATAATTATTTAAAGTCCCACAGTAAACTTAGTAAGAGCTGATGTTCTTCTACTTACTGGCATCCTCCTTTGGTTAGGATCATCTCGGGTAACTAACAGATCATGAATCTTCTCATTATAAACTTCAAAAAAGCTCATCTCCACATGACATTTAACCTGAAACAACCAAATGGTTTCTTGTTAGTAATGAAATCATGTTTCTAAATACATTAATTCAGCTTTAATATTTGAGATATTTTCTGGTAAAGCTGCAGCCTCAATAGTTTTTCTAATACTCCCAGCAGATAAGAAAAGAACAAACAAGAGAATGTATATATAAATAAATCAGGTGTATCAAACCAAGGAGTTTTGAGCACGTTCACCTCATCATTTTCCATAGAAGCCAGTTTAGAAAAAAGATCATGACAGAATCGTGGGATTACGCCTGCTTCTTCTCCAAATCCCATCATCCTACAATTACAGGATACAGTTTACAACACTCATCCAAAAAATAACATTCAGTACATTTAAACAGCAATAGAAAAGGGCAATGATGACATAAAAGAGGAAAGCTACAATAGACTCTATTTCACTTACGTGTATGATTTCCCACTGCCTGTTTGGCCATATGCAAAAAGGCAGGTGTTGAATCCTTCGAAGGCCCTCAGAAGCAGTGGTCTGGCCAGTGTCTCATACACTGTCTGCTGGCTGGCAAAGATTGAGTCACTGTCATCCACTGAGAAGAAGGAGAAGTCATAGGTGAAGGAGTAGGTCTGTTTTGAGTCTGGATGCTGGACGACAGTCTCTTGGCCATTCATGAAAATGACCTGAAATGCCTTCTCTGCTTTTTCCCTAAAACAAAAGGAGAAATATAAAAACACATGTCAACGCTTTCATGTTGTTGAACCACGCTGAATTAGATCATTGTCTCCACTGGTTTTAAGTCCCAGATCCTCACATTCTGGCTCACGTATATCAACTATTTTCTTAATATTTTTATCCAATACAGTTAAAGTATGCACTAAATCACAAACCTGGCACTGAAAGGACGCACACGGACAGCAACAGTCACAGCACTATTTTCCATCTTCAGAGAATTCTGCTCTGTTACAACCTCACTGGGACGGGACAGGGTTTGCTCAGAGGGGACTGGAGCTGGAGCAAGGCTGGAGGTCTTAACAACAGCCTTGTCTGCCTTTTGGATTGAAGTAGATACCCCTCTTGCTCTTACACGAGTGACAGGGGTGGCATTATCAACACCTGTGAAGGCCCTGCTCATCCGAGGAGTCGGGGCAGCTTTAGAGTTCTCCAATTGTTGGACTCGAGATTTGGACCTCTCCAGACTTGCAGATTTGGCCACAACTGGTTTAGAAGCTTCTTTTGCTGCCAGCTTTTCGAACACATCTCTTCTAGCGGCGATTTTCTCAAACGGGGTCTTTCTGGTCGGTGTTTTAAAAGTGTGGGCCTGATCCTCTAGTTGTTTAGTGGAGGACGCCACCTTGCTGTGAACCCCCTTCACCTGGGTTTGCTCTTGAATGGAACTCTCTGCACTTTTGCTTTTAGATGAGGTTTCCTTCAGGCTTATCGAGCGGCACAAAACGGGTGTCCTACCGTTGGATTCAATGAGGACTTTAGGTGTTGCGTGTGGTTCAATACTGGTGACCCCACGCTGCCTATGCATGCTTTTATCCATGGAGGGAGTCTTACTTCTCCGCTGCAGGGTCAGTCTCTTCGGGGCAGCAGGCGTGGTGCTCTGTTTGCTATCAACCAGCGTCGTTTTGTCTTCTAACTTTTCACCAGTCTTCCTCCTTGACCTCCTCTGCAGGGTGAGTCGACCCCGGTAAGGAGTCTGTTGCCCGCTGCCACTTTTTGACAACGTAGAAATGACATATGTCCTGTTAACTTGTCTGCTTTTATCCGACGACCTGCTGTCTTCATGCATCGACTCTCCAGATGTTCTGTCACTTTTGCGGGTGGAGGCTGTTTCTAATGTTTTTTGATCCACAAATCGCTCTCTAATAGGCGTCTTAGAAGTTGATGTTGACAGGAGATAGTCATAGTAAGCGGTGTGTTTCCTCGCTTGGACACTAAATATCGACATTTTTGTTAAAAGAAAAAAATATAAAAACCCTTAAATATAGCTGACGGATTAGCTCACAGTTAACGGTAACGGCACAACGTCGAAAACATGTAAGATAGCCGTAACTGCTAAGAGTCACTGTTTCAAAATCTGTTTAAGTTTGTTAAAATCTAAACAGAAGTTTACATAAAAATAGGCGTTGGGTCCCGGCAGACACAGCTTCTTTTGTTTATATTTTCCATGGATGTTCTCATCGCTTCCGCCTCCACCCGCTTCAATTTCAAATCGACCCCACCACTCAGCGCTGATTGGCTGAAATGTTAGCAACCAGTACGTAATGACGTAGTAAATTACGTATCTGTCTGATACTGACGCTAGATGGAGACATAATCCAGAAAATATCTATCAGTATCTATTAATATATATTTATTATATT
>JAQQZY010000020.1:15501264-15519416 GCA_030068375.1 Ostorhinchus rueppellii | reverse complement strand
TGTCTGATACTGACGCTAGATGGAGACATAATCCAGAAAATATCTATCAGTATCTATTAATATATATTTATTATATTTATTATATTAATAAATTAATATCTATCAATGCCGCTGTGCCTACCTCCATTTATGTGTAAAATACTACAAAAAAAAAAATACAATTTGTCCAGTTTTAAGATTTCATCCCAGTGGAGATATCGGCAAATAAATACCTTCTGATCTTACTGATTTTATTTCCATTTAATTATTTTCTAAGTTAATTATTTCCACTATAATTCTAGATTTCCCTGTATAATTTTTCTTTTGTGACAGTTTTTTCCAGCTTTGATTTCTGCTGTTTGGTTAAATTGTTGCATTTACTGTTCTGAGTTTCCCATTTGCTACCAAAGCACTTTGTAGACTGCGTTTTTATAAATGCTATATAAATAGACTGTTATGTGATTATGATCGATTCTGAGCAGTCACTTTTCAACCAAGAAATAAGCAGGAGATGCAACTTCAATCTCATAAACGAAAAATAAGAACACTGAAGATTATTCTTAATAATGTCATAATGTTCTTTCTTAATGGACGAAGACTGACACATTTGAATCTTTGTATATTTAATCAATCTACTAGTGATTATAAAACTACACTAAGAGAAAATGTCTGAACCACAAGGGACATTTATACAACAATGAAAAATAACGTTCAGAACCAAGAGCGTTTACATTTTACAGTGGGGAAAAACAAGCTATGTTAAGACCCCAAAGGCCAAATTGAATAATTATGTTGCAAAGAAAATGTTTTGTAACATCTTTTGTATGTACAATCTACAAAGCTTGGCCAAACAAAGTCCCAACATGGATTTAACAAAAATCCTTTCATTGGGTAATTGCTGGCATGATTATTACATTCCAGCTTCAACAAGTTCTTTAATCCTAACGGATGCAGTGAGTAACTCATCAGTTTGATAGGGCATAAAGACTGAGAGTTGCGAGAGTCCAGATTGACCCTGTTCCAGAGTGATGGGCATGTCTGGGTAAAATAAGAAGTGATTAGCCATCTTACTCAGTTTCTAGAGTATAAGCCTGTGGGGGCAATGTTCTGATCTTGGGTTAATTCAGTTGATTAGGTCTCATTATGTTCAGGTTCAGCAATATTACATGTCCAAAATATTACAGAAATAAAATGTGACATTGCATAAATTTATTGAAATGATACCATGGCAAAGAAGGTCCAATGACATATGAGTGTGAGACTTTTTGGTTTTTTGCAAAGCTGTGTATACCTCTGATAAACACCAGTGTAAGTTTCAAGGGAAAGGTGGATATAGCATAGCCAGTATTTACACAGTCTGTGAAATCCACTAGATTTAAATGTATTTCAATTTCAAAGTAATGAATGTAAAAAGAGACGTACAAAACATGAATTTTTTTTTTTTTTTACATTTATTACAAAAATATTCAAAATGCATCACAATTTGTTCATTTTCATACTAAAGCAATGTACGAGCCAGGCATTTACTTAATAAGTACACAGTGTCAATTCACACAAAATAAGTGAAGCACTATTTCTTGGAGCGCTCATGTTTTCGTATTATGTCAATGAGATTGTTTTGCGTGACCAGAACATCAGACCCTGTTTTGGCTTTCTGTCTTTCTCTCCTCTGCTGCTCATGAAGGTGCGGTGAGTTGAGCAGCTGAGGTGGCAAAATGGATCCTGTGGGTTTGACCCTGTTCACCACTCCCAGGAAAAGACGCTTATTGTTATTGTTGAGAAAGGTGATTGCTGTTCCCCTGTGTCCGAGACGACCCGCCCTACCCATCTGTAAGAAATAGCAGGGAAAATGGAGTATTGTACATTTGTCTTTAGTGATATCCTGGACACCATGTTAAGAATTTTTTACAACAATATTGGTACTAGTACTAATACATAAACCAAAATCTAAATAAAACAAACAACAAAAGCAAACAGTAAATATTGCTTAATTTGTTAATGTTGGACTAGAGGAACTTGGATGACAGCATGCCGGCTAATAATTCAGAAACAAGCACCGTTTACACTATATCCCTTTACAAAAAACACTAGTATCCCTTACCTGATGAACATACTCATCCATTGTGTTTGGCATATCAAAGTTCACCACCAATCTGACATTGACTAAGTCCAGTCCTCTGCCTAAAACCCCTGTGCTGATTACCACTTCAAAGTCCCCATCCAGAAGACCCTATGGACACAAAACAAATGTTACTTGATCATAGTTCAACACTAAATGCTGCAACTTGGTTCTGTGACTCTTGGTGTGTAAAACATGACATTAAGATCCAAACCAATCTATTTTTATTTATAAAGCACATATTTAAATAAACGCAAAGATTTCCAAAGTGCTGTACAGTAAAATTAACACAACAAAAACATAAGATAAAATACTAAGATAAAAACACAATGAAACATAATAAATAAATAAATAAATAGACTGTCCACCCCAGATAAAATATCTGTGCACATAAAATCAACAACCGACATGGTGTGACAAGCCAAAGAAAAGAGGTAGGTTTTCAGAAGAGTTTTAAAATTGGACAGTGAGAAGGCCTGTCTAATGTGCAGCAGCAGTTCATTCCAGTTTTGGAGCTGCAACAGAAAACACTCGGTCCCCTCTGAGCTTCAGCCTAGTTTTGGGAACCCTCAGGAGCAGCTGGTCAGCTGACCTGAGAGATCATTTATCGAGATTAAGATTACTTAAACTTCGTTCATGCACTGTTCTCCCATATCTTATAGTTGAGTTTGATCCACATGTATAGGTTTCTGTATAAAAGGTTGAATGAATAATAAACTAATACTAAATTACAGTTCAGCTGTGTGACTGATCTTCCATCTACAAGCATCTGTCTTATACAGTACTGTTATTTGTCTGCTACATGGCTGTGCATGCTCTGGCTGCCCCGGGCCTCACCCTGAGGATGCGGTTGCGTTCCCACTGTGTCTTGTCAGAGTGGATTGCCACGGTATTGAGTCCTGTCACCTTGGAGACCGCATCACACAGCAGATCCGCCCCAAGTTTACAGTCTACAAACACCACCACTGGAGGCTGGTAGAGCTTACTATCCTGAAAAGTCACAAAGCAAAGGTTTTTGCTTTTTAGTTATTTCATCTGATCCACTTCATCTAATGATGTACATAAAACAATGAATCAGAGATATTAAGCAGATAAAGGGTACAGTTCTGGTTCATTTCCCTGAAATTCCAGCAGATGGCAGTCATGACTCTTCAGCCAGCATCAAATACTTTTGACAAACAAAAGATGCAAAGTAGACTGCAGAGGTTAAAGAACAGATTCATCTGTTTGCCTGTGGTTTGGATTTTCTTCAATAACAAAATCCATTATAAATAAACAATAAAACAGAAGGAGGTAGTAAGGTTGGGTGAGGTCATACTGAAAGATTAGAGATGATATCTTGCTAATCACAGGACCATTATATAGCTTGCCTTAAATGTATTATGTTTCCTAAAGCTAATTATCATGTGCTCTGCTATAAAGCTGAAAATTATTAAAATCCTACAGTCACTGAGAAATCTGTAGGACTAACATGCTTACAACGTTCAATGTTAACAGTCTTCTTAAATAAGTTATCAAAAATGTCCTTTCATGTCACAATATCCTTGTAGACAATTCAGCAGGTCTTAGTATTCCTACAAAGGTCAACACCAGTAATTCACTGAGTTAAGTACAGCAGACTGTTGCTGTCCTGCCCATTATATATGGTGAGAGTCATTGCTGGGATTCCTGGAGTGGAGCCATGGGTTAGGTCCCACCCATTTCCTCCAGACGGGAGCCAGGGCTGCAGCAATGGCTGCCTAAATATGGTGTAGCAGAGAGACTACATTTCGAAGCTTAAGGAATTCCCATCTCTAAACTGCCAATTAATAAAATGCCAAGCAGATACTAGTGGGTATCCAGACAATAGTGAAACATCCACTTTAAAGTAACGGTTGGCTTTCTACGTTTAGCTCCTACCAAAGCCTTACTTTATTCTCTAGGGCACAACAAAATAAGAAAAGTGCCAACCACTGAAGATTACCCTGGCAGTGAAAGTTTGTGTTCTTAAAGTGATACTCCACCCAAAAGATACTAAGTGAGAATGTGTTAAGGGTGTCATTTCTTACTTTGCATAGATAAATCATGTTCAATGTTGTCCTGCAATATTTTAAAGTTTTGTCCTTGGCCCATGCCCTACTTCTCCACTAATTGTCATTTGTGCCATAATATTGACATTTTTTGAATAACTGCTGAAAAACAAACTAGATTCAAATAAACAGACACAGGCCAATATAAGTCATCCTAGCCATAAGTAAAAATGACTCAAAACCTACATTGAGAATCTCAAACAGCTTCTTCTTTTTGGATGGTTCCTCTACCCACAGCAGGATTTGCCTGACATTGGCACAAGGCTGGTTCTTCTCTCCAACAGTGATATGGACAGGGTCCTGGACAAGCCGAGCAGCCAGCTCCTCTGTCCCCTTTGGGATTGTAGCTGAGACCAATAGAGTCTGATGTTTCTCCGGGACTTTTTCCAAAACCTCCAGCACCTGCTGCTGGAAACCCATCTTCAACATTGTATCCACCTAGAGAATGCACCACAAATATGAAAACTTTGAAAGACTTGGTCCATTTTCAAATCACACACTCACCAAACAGCACACAACTTAACTACTAATTATAAAAACACTGGATCTTCATTCACATGCTAGATAATCAAAACCATTTACAACTTTGATTAGTATTGTTTGGCTAAAGATAAGGACATTTTTCCAATACAATATAGTTAATATCATAGGTTTATATGTTGACCAGGTACAAAATTTCAGTTTTCAAGGTATGTTGGTGTAAATTTCCATGTGATTCTCCTACCTCATCAACAACAACTATCTCGACTCTATCCAGCACCACTGCCCTCTGTTTCATAATCTCAAGTAGCCGCCCTGGTGTTGCTATAACAATCTGAAGCCGGACAAAGAAGCACCATTAATGTGGGAATTTGAACAGACAGTTTTTAATTAGTTGTATCAATTAGAGGGGGAAAAAAAGTATTGAAATAATGGCTATACTTTTATGCTCCTTTTAAGGCGATGAAGCTGTGGAGGGAGTGGCATGCCTCCCACCAGCAGGGCAGTTCTCATGTTGGGGAGTCCCATCACCAGTTCCTTTGCCTGTCTCTCGATCTGAATCGCCAGCTCCCTGGTGGGGGTCATGATGAGCGCGATAGGGCTGCTCACAGGATGAGTCTGTTCCTAAAACGAGTTACATTTTTGACATGAAGACAAAATACAACAAATACTGTACAGTCATGTGTAGCACATCTCTTCACATTAACTACTCGGCACTGTTAAAAACTGCTTCTACTACAAAACTGTTTCCCCAGTTTTACACCCTATGTAGATGTGGACTGATTGCTAGAAACATTGTTTACCTGTTTACCATTTTGATTATATATATATATATATATATATATATATATTTTTTTTTTTTTCCTTTCTCCCAGTTACAGAATTAATTTCAAAATGTTCCACTTAAATTCTGATGCCACTGTCTCTCTTTGCAGTCACTAGAGTAAAATACTGAGCTACTCTGAGTTGTATGATTCCAACACCTACTGTTTTGTTTTAAGATAATGTTCAGGATACACAGAAGTAAGAAGTATGACCATATTAGTCCTGTGCTTAGGTCTCTGCACCGGCTTCCTGTCGGTTAGAGAATGGACTTTAAAGCAGCTTTGCTTGTGTATAAGTCTCTCCATGATCTAACCCCAGAGAACATCTGTGATAAGTTGGTTCCATGTGAACCATATCTAACCCTGAGAACCTCAGGGTCAGGTCTTTTGCTGGTGACCAGAGTAAGGACTAAACACAGTGAAGCTGCATTTCAGTTCCATGCAGCTAAACTCTGGAGCAGTCTTCCTGATGATGCAAGACAGGCTATTACTCTGACAATGTTTAAGTCCAAGCTGAAAACGGCTCTATTCAACCATGCATAGAATAACTGAAAGGGTTCTATCTGCACTACTTTATTTTAATAATTTTTTTATTAATCATGTTTTAATTGTAAAAGTATGTTTTTAACTTGTCCGTTTTCCTTTTTTGTAAAGCACTGTCAATTGCCCTGCATATGAATTGAGCTATAAAAATAATTCTTTGTCTATATTTAAATGCATTTCAGCAATATTTTGTATTTTTATATTAATTTTATTATAGATCTTCATGATTAATAACAAATAAACAAAATATCAGTCAAACCCTTATTACAGTATGTAGTGATATATCTCCCTTCTCCACCCAGCATAGAACAGAAGCACAATCTAAGCTTACAAGATGAAAATAAATATTATGCCAGTTTCATTACTGTACCTGCAGTGCCTTCAGTACAACAGGCAGCAAGAAAGCCATAGTCTTCCCTGAGCCAGTATCAGCACTGGCAATTGCATCCCTGCCACTGAGACCCACAGGCAGCATCTGCATCTGGACTGGAGTTGGTGTCACATAGCCGGCCTTCTTCAGGTTGGCGCCCAGTGTGGCAGGGAAGCCACAGTGTTCAAACTCAACCACAGGTCTCATGACATCTCTACCCCCAGTTTTTATGCCAAGCTCCTCTAGTATCCGCTTCACCTGCTCCTCCGTAAGGCCTGATATAAATCTATCTTCCTTGTATGAATACTTTACGTCATGTTTAACCATTCCACCGGTGTCAACTACTTGCTGTTGAGGTTGGGAAGTCCTTTCATGGCTATCTGTGTCCTCACGATTAAACACATCTGCACCAGTTCCCATCCCCATTTGGGCCAAGTGGTTTGCTTTGCATTCAAGGCTACAAACGTCATTGTCAGTGCTGTCACAAATGTACTCCCCATAGCGACCACACATTACACAAACCGGCTCCCCTGGCTCTGGCCATCTCTGACTCTTTTTGAATGATTTGACCGGTTCTTCCTCCTCTTCGTCCGTATCATGTGACTCGGAATCATGTCCATCTTCATATCGTGGACTGTCTTTGAACACTGTAGAATCTCCATCCTTCTGAACGGTTTCATCCTGTGTTTTCGTTTCTTCACTAACTCCATCTTTCTGAATAGGTGTCTCTGAAACATCTTCATTGGCTTCTTCCTGACCTGCCCTGCTTTTTTTCTGTAAAACTTGATTTGAGCCTTGGGCTGGTCTTTTCACTTTCAGTGCTCTTGGCATAAACATTTTATCAATTGTTATTATCCTATGAAAAGCAGATACTGAAAATTGCATAAGAAACCTTTCAGTATTTTAAGTAGCTATATCTAACATACCCATTCGCGTCAAATCTTCCAACAGTTCAAAACAACCATCGACGCACAATAATGACGTATGCTCGCTAAGCATATTGGGAATTGTTGTTTCTAGGCTGTGTTTCACCACAGTTCTCCACATACTGTAAAATAAAATAAACAGCATTTAAACGTTTTTGTGTGAAAATCAATATTTTATCTTTCGTATATTTATTTATGTTTTATATTTACTCCAATAATTCTTTGTTGTTATTATTATTTTTTTATTATTATTATTTAGGATAGGGTGTGTGGCTGCTGAATTGAACCATATTTATACAAACGCCTTAGTCACTATCTTTATGCCTAAGAAAATGTACATTTACGGCTTGTAATTATACATATTTAGGCTTGTTTTCTTGCTAATTCTGGTAATTGATTCACAGTACCCTGTTTTTATGCTATGTTCAAATGCTTACCGTAAAAATTAGCTTAATTTAAATGTACAGCAGTTATTCGGTATAAAGATATGTATTTAACTTACACGTTAGTTATTCATTGGGAAAACATGTTTTGAAGGATTTTTTTTTTTTTTTTTTTTTACAATTCTAACGAACAGACTTTTATTAATTTAAAGCAGGACAATATTACAGCGTGGATAACCCAACAAGCATATTATGAAATTCAACGCTTGGTTGTTAGTCTTGCTGCATTATTCTTTAGCCAGTTACCTCAGGTTTTCAGTTATATACAGAAATAGGCTCTGTGACTCTCTCAGACCACATCCACGGTCCAAAATTGTCCAAACGCAACCCAATAAAGGTAATTATTCCTGACTACTGTGAAGGCAGCTTATGCGCGTGCGCAATGTACAACAAAGGTGCAGTGCTGGAGAGCCACAGTGCGGCAGGAAAACCGCACCAGGGCACCGCGCGGCTGAATGGAGCAGGGAATGCAAAACACATAGTCTGTCCTCACAAAAATACACGGACATGAAAGGGAGAAGCCTTCTGCTTCCACAGAACCCCAAGAATGGAAATATTGCTGTTTTCAGTCCAGCAGAAGAACAGTTTTTCCGCTGAAAACCAAGGAACTCATTACAGCTTGGTCCGACGGAGGCTATTTGCACTGGTAGAGAGCAGAATGGATGAAAAATACCAAGAGTAGCGACTCATTGTGTGAACAGGACAGACCAGGACAAATAACCACAGCCAACCTAACATTTACCACTCAGTGAACCTCTAAACAGCCCTACGGAAAGACAGCGCATCTCGTTATTTAACATTAATTTATTGTTTTCCAGTAAACACCAGTAGTGGGATGCTTTAGCGTTGTGTTTCCTAGGATTGAAGTATACGATTCAGGGAGAAATATGGGTGAAGTTCAGGACGTCAGGGATGTAAAGAAGACCTTCGTCGCTCCAGCAATAAAATCTTTTGAGCACTACGACTTCTCCAGAGCCAAAATCTGTTGCAACCTCACATGGCTTGTGTCCAAAGCATACGGGACAGGTAGGTCCATTACTGTATCTCCTGTTACCTGCACGCTGCATGAATGTAGATGATATTGTGTGCTTTTTATTGTTGGTTTTGTTATAATGCATATAAATTACGATAAATACAATGACATAATATCTATGTATAAAAACAACCCTGTGGTATAAAATTGAAGAGATTATTGCAAAATAAATGAAGTATAAAAAAAACCCATACAGAATCCATCAGTGGCTTCTAGGGTGTGTAATAGTTCTGATGTCAGTGATTGGATGGGGCAGTATGTTTGACCATTCCATAAAGAGATTTCCATTAGTTTAAGAGGATTCTGTTATGCCAACACTGTTTTGTTGCTGTGTCCTATATGCAGAGCATCTAAATGAATAGCTTATTGGAAAAACAATAGATTTTCCCCCAGAGGAAAGATAAAAAGATATCTTGTAGTGGCTCTGTGCTGCCCTACTTGATGGAAAGGCAGTGCTTAATAGCAGACAAGTGATATGAGGGCATATGAAGGTGTCCCAAATGATGTCACCTTCAAGGTACTGCACCATAAGTCATATTTAGAAAGAGATGTATCATGTGTGGGACCTTGTAAACATTGTCAGCAGGGTATGCACTGTAGCTGACAAAGGCTGCACTTGTTAATCGTAATCTGAAGTAATGTATTAAACACCTTATTCACACTGCAGCTGAAATGCCCCAATTTATCTCTTTATTTCCCATGTGATTCACATCAGATCCTAAGGGTCATTACCCACTGTACTATATATGAACTCATTTCACTGTTGTCATGACAGTAACTAAGGTGTAATAAAGCACTCAGCTTGGAAACTGCATAATGGAAATTGTCCTTTAACAAATACAACATATCTGACATTGTTAGACCCTGTGATGAAGAGCATTGATCATTTGAGTTATTATTCACAAGATCTGGCCTGACAAAGGGAGTTATTTTCCCTATTATCAAAACAATACATTATTATTACAAAGTAAAACATCCATTTTCGGAAAGAAATCCGTCAAAACTTTAGTATTTAAGTTTCTTCACAATGTGATACTAAACAACAGGAGGATTTTGTTTGTTGATAACATTTGTGAGGAGGCCTTAAGGGTTATAACTCAGTAACACTGTGAATTCCTTTGTTACTTAATGCAGTAAGAGCTAAAATGAAATAAGATGCCATATTTATTTCATTATTTTTTGGCCTTTATATTATTTTGTTCACTTTTAAAGGTACCATTCGCTTATTACACAGCTGTCTAACATACATGGTGTTATATACATTAAGTCTTGAGGTGTCCAATACACGTCATTTTGTCTCATCAGTGCAGACAAAATGGCTTTCTACACATTATTCTGTGCCACAGTGGTGTAACAGCCCTGCAAACATGACATCTCTTGCAGATCCTGTGTGTATTTTCATCAGGACTGAATGAAATGAGCTGATTCCAAAAATATAGTCCTCCAGAGAGAGGGTGAGTGTGTGAGGAAGGGAGGGAGTGCTCAAGAAAGGGAAAGTGTAGGCTCATCTCCAGATCTCAGCCTACGCTGTTCTGAATACTTCACATGCATTTGCTTTATTGCAGCATTGCAGGAGTACATCGGCAATATACAGCCGAGTAGATACAAGATGTAGCCAGCATAACAAGAAGGAAATCAAACACAACTCTGATATGGCTATTTAATGTTCTGTGCAGATAAGATTTGCTTTGACCATAAGGAGGTCTTTTTTAGCACCAGGTGAAAGTTAAGAGGTGGAAATATATTAATTATACAATATTTATCTGGATGAAAAATTTCTATGAGCATCAGGTTTTTTTAAGGGGTTTGCTGTTGGCTCAGTCTGACCTCTGACTTTCCTGTGATGGAAGATGAGGGGGAGGGCAGGACAAAAGATGAAATTCATTGTAAAGATCAATAGCATGAGCATATATGTGAAGGAAAATATATAACCCAGATAGCAGTTGCTGCTGCTGTCTGCATTTCTGTTTCTGCAGATGCCCTTGTTGATTACACTCAGTCACAGGTGATTCATTGAGTATTTGTGTGTGCAGGAGGATGGGCAGCATTACAAGGGAGTGTAAAGCTGTCAGTGTTGCTCACAGCATTCACATGCACAGACACACACAGTTATCACAATTAACATCCACTCTCCTCAGTACTCAGGGCTACATCTGTTGTGTGTGCACATATTTTATAGTTGTCAGACCGGTGCAACATCTCATTTGAAACCAATTAATTAGGGTTTTATTTGAGGTTTTGTTTTTGCTTGGGTTTAAAGATGCAGGCAGGAAATGCTTTTCTCTTTTCAGCACAGGTTTATTACCTTAACACTAGTAAGGAAGGTAGCAAGACAAAGCAATAAAGAAGCATTATTTTTGAATTGTTTGTGGACCATCCTCTTGCACTGGACTTGCTTGAGGTTATACACACACACACACACACACACACACACACACACACACACACACACACACACACACACGCACACACAGGAGCTTTCTTTGATGAAGCAGGCAGTGAGAGGGGTGTTCCCAGGGAGCTGGAAGCTGCAGAGATACAGACTAGTTGAATCGATTGGGTTCTACTCCAACTGCAGTTGCTATAGCAACGCTGAGGTCTATCTACACATATTCACGTCAAGATGCTGTCAAAGTAAAGCAGTGAAAAGTGAAATAAAATTAATTTACCGGTGTAAGGTAAGGGCAGGAATTCTACAACATGGGTGAAAATCTTAGATATTGCCTAATTTCTTTGCAAGTAAGTCATCTAAAGTGGGACCGCCTGTTTTTATGGTCTACTTACAGGACAGAAATCCTTACATGCATTGAAAATACTCCCTACGTATTTTCTGTCCTCTGTTCTTTTCAAAAACACGCTTCATATCTAACAGGGTTCCTGTGAGGTCTTAAAAAGTCTTAAAAGTCTTGAATTTACAAATCTGCATTTTATACCTTAAAAAAGTCTTTCAAAGGTATTACATTAAGTATTACATTTGATATGGTAGGTCTTCAGTTATGTTGCCATAAACTTGTTGTCTGTATTGTGTTTAAATGCGTCTGTTAAATGTCCAAGCTGCAAAGAAAGTAACGTTAATTTACTCAGATCCACTCGTTCCAACCCAACAATTTATATTAAAATTAGGAACCAATTTTCACTCATTTTGCATTCCCCAATGAGAAATGACTTGGAATGGGGGAATCAAGGCATTGGAGTAGATAAATGAATTTTCCTGAGTTCTAGGATTCAGGAATTTTTGCCAGTATGGCCATGAAATGGATATTAAATTCTGTTCTAAGTAGCTTTAAAAAGGTTTTAAAATGTGTTAATTCTAATTTGTAGAAAGCTGTAGGAACCCTGATCTATGAACAAGAGTAACAAAGACAGTTCAAGGTGATTAAAACTCCAAAATAGAAGAGGCTCTCCAATCAAAGTATCTTCAGTGAATGGACTGAGAGCGGTCACTGACTCAGCACTCATTTCTCTCTTGTCTGTCCTGTTACGCAGATGGTCAAATGCAGCTAATGCATACACAAAAAGTAAAGTATAGTTTCAAGTTCCCCCTTTCTCCATTTTTCCATACAGACAGCATCCCTGCAGACTTGAAGGATCCATTCTACACAGATCAGTATGAGCAGGAACACCTGAAGCCTCCTGTGGCCAGCCTCCTACTGTCCGCTGACCTCTACTGTAGGGCTGGCAGCCTCATTCTGAAGAGCGACGCCACGAAGCCTCTGCTCGGCCATGACGCTGTGATCCAGGCACTGGCTCAGCGTGGACTCTATGTCACCGACCAGGAGAGACTGGTCACCGAGAGGGACCTACGAAAGAGGCCTCTTCAAATGGTAAAGAATAATTATGTTATTTGTTTGACAGTTACCTCAATCATACTTTGTTCAGCATTATCAACATCTACATTGGGTTCACTTCTGGGATTTTTTCTTGTACAACTTGGCTACAGTCCCTTAGCTTACTCTACTAGTGCGTTTTCCTTTTTCTCCCTGCAGCGAATTTCATGCTCTCTTTCCTCATTCCACTACTACACACAGCATGCCCTTTTAAACCTACCTAACCATACAACATTATTAAGGGCACTGCAGGTGCAAAAAAAGAAAGGTTATATACACACAAGTACAAGGAAGAAGCAAGAAGATCATGTTGGCATGGCTTCAGGGGTTTTAATCACAGAAATGGTACAACATGACATAGGCTGTGTTACTTATTCAGCTATGTCACAGATTTTGCACCACTGTTTTTATGGCTCTTCTCAATATTTTTTTACATCGGTGCTCTGTGGAGCACAGTCTGGCTGCTGAAGATCACTTTGGTGGCAGCCAATTGAGTTAGAGTGAGGGATCCTCATTATTTGGGGGCAAAGTCACAATAGGAGGCTTTATTGCTTCACTGAATCGCAATTGAAATACGATTAGCACACAGTATGCCTGCAGTCTGTTTATAGAGTCTTGCTGGTTTTAATTTCTCTTCTATGCTAATTCAAAACGTATTTAAGTTTGTTCAGATTTACATTCCAAGCATTTTGTTTTGTGAAGACAGTGTGTACTGTAACGAATCTAAACCATGCAATTAAGTGGAAGTTGATGAGGGTGTGTTCATAAGAGCACGTATGTACCTGAAGGATTCTGATGTATTAGACATTCTACAGGAGTACTGCTCAGGTTTCCTCTGTGTTTACATTTGTTGTTATCCTCTAGTCGACTACTAAGCAGGAGATTTACATTGGGGCTTAACCCAGCATCATTTAAGACACAAGGGTTTGCTAGAAAGCCACAGTGTTTGTGTTTGTGTGCATGACTGAGCAGGTTGCTGCAAATGTGTCGCAGAGGGAGTGTGAAACCTGAATTGTATCTTAAATTCTTGCTGCAGTTTCGTTGTTTCTTCCTCTTCCTTTCCATCGGTCTCCTTCACTTCACTCTAGCCGCTGTTCACCTTTCATCATACCTTTTATATTTCTTATGTCTACTCTTTATTTGTCATATTTTATCTTTATCTTTATGCCCTAATCTCTGAGTTCTACACCTATCAATTGTTATCATCCCTACTAGTTTTCCTCATTCCGCTTTCCTTCCTTTATCCATTTTTAGTCTTTCCTCTTGCCTTTTCTGTCCCTGTTTTGTAATTAATTTAAACAGTCCTCCTCTCTTATGCCAGACTTGAATGTTGATCTGAGCTTTGATGAAGATATTTCACACATTTTACACATGTGGCAAATACTGAAGGTGCAATGTATTAGCTGTAGGTCATCCAGTAACTCATATTAGACAGATGTCAGTTATATCTTAATATTTTGGATGTGTTAACTTCAACTGTAGTAGCACTTTGCATCGCTGTTTGTTTTAGGGCTGTTCCATATTATGAGAATACCTGCTGCATAATGGAGTGACAGCTCTAGTGGGGGGATTATCTATTATTTAGACGTTTTCATCTTCAAACCGAGGGTTGAGAAGGTGAGTAGAAGGCTGAGCTCTGCAGGAGTGTGCAGCATAAAGAGCAAAAGCGAGAACAAAGGCAGTTTTTATTGAAGACATACAGCTGCATGGTTTAATGGCTTGAAAATCTGTCCTAAAAGGAAAGCGTCTTTGGTTTTACTCTTGAGTCTGTGAAAGACAAAGAGACTGAGCACCTTCCTGCGGTATTCTCCATAAGCTTCTCTGAATAAAATTGCCAGCAATGTGATTAAATGCAGCTTCCTGGGATTTTAAGCTAAGCATTTTTTAACTCATCAGTTTGCATAATTTGGAAGAACTTTCAGTACAAGCAACTTCAGACCATGTTGAGGCTTAAATACATCAATGAGATGCAGCCAATGACTTGTCAGGTTGATTTTGTGTGTCATGACATACAATATGGCATAATTCAGCAGAATTTTTTACTCAATATCCCAAATATCTTTGCTTACAGTGTTTTCCCCTTGTCTCACAGTGTCACTACTGTGCCCACTCATCCTTCAGTCTTCAGCCATGTGACAGAATCCCACATGTTAAAAAAACAGGATCTAAATTGCCGTTCCCTCCCACTCTGTCGCCTACACACATTCTGTATCGCTGACACTCTCCTCCACCTGTGGTGCTCGCCGAAAATGACGGAGAGATGTGGAGGTGGGCTGAATCTGAAAATATTGTTCTAGCATTACAGCACCACTGAGAGCACGATCATAGCTATAACAGTAAATACCAAAAGGCATTCATTTCCTGGTTTGATAATGCTAGTTTTTGTTCTTTCCAAAATGCCTTGTGATCATTTTCATTCATGAATGTAGAAACTCTGGAGTAATGGAGAAGATTCACAAAAAAAGAAATACAAGGAACAAAGTGTAGAATGTGAAAATTCATTTAATGTTTCTTCACACTCTAAACAACTGTGGTCAGGAATAAAAGTCAGACTCCATAAACATCACAAAATAATAGTTAGATTATGGAGAGACATACTGATCCTTCCTGGGGTGAAGTCTATCCTTGTTGCTATGGAAATTTCATACATAGTGGGATGAAAATTGAATGAAAATTAATTCTATGTATGTGTGTCTGCATGCTTGGTTGCATGTTGTCTTGTCAGCCGGGGCCTCTGATTGTTGTATTGTACTGCTCTTGACTGAATGGGTGTTTATGCATAATTTAAGTACAACAGGGTGTTTCTCGGGATACCAAAGCAGGTTTTGTCACAACGCTATCTAGCAGAGTGGGCCATGAAACCAGTTTTGTTATAATTAATTATTTAGTTCAACATCTATTAAGAAGATTGACCTGATATGTATTAGGTATTTGTATAGGCCTATATTAGATTTATCTTTAAACTCCACATTTTGATCCTATCATAGTGCAGATCAGTGTGCTTCAGAGCTGCTGAAACTAAATGTCATGGTTTTAATATTTCATAAATCTGTAATAAATGGGATTTTCTATGTACTGCATAAATCGGAGCCAATTACTGCTATGTGCTGTGAGCTATACCTGACGCAAAGGGTAGGAAACTGAGCTTTTATGTTTCTAAGTTGTTTATGAGCTGTATGTTATAATAGCCTGGAAGCAGACAGATTTATAGTCATCCTTAGGTTATCGAATGCTTACAAAGCCTCCTATGATGACATGTCTGTCTGGAACATAAAGCTGTGTTCTGTGTCTTGTTTGCAATAATTGTAATTCTTATGACAAAAGAGTAACAGTATTATTTCAGTGTGGATAGGAGACAGAAGCTAACTTTATACTCTAAATTCCCAAGCTTTTACTGCTTCACTTGGGGTCAGTGGCATGGTGTGGACCATGTCAAAACACACTGACCAGGATAATTGACTATGACATGTTACAGTACAAGTGTATCAGACCAGCTGTTAAACACTGCTTTAACGTACCTGATGAAGTGGGAATTTATTGTTAAGGATTAATAAATCATGAGCCAGCATTCAGCAGACTGAAAATGTGCAGATGAGAAACGGTTTAAAAGGAACACCAGAGTAAGAACCAGCACAGTGACTCCACAGCTTTAGATCATACAGATCAACAAACTTCATGAGATAAAAATGTTACATCTAAATATGCAGTAGGTTCTGTGATGACAGATGACATGATCTGCTATCTGTCCCTTTGTTATTCAAAGGTGAAGATTGTCCCAAAACAATGGCAAATGTACACATATGTATTCTGTACTGATGATGAATAATAATAATTATGTGTAACTGTGAGACAAATCATCTCATGTGACATGGCTGAACAGAGGTGAACACACTTCATCCTGTTACTCTGCGTCTTCTGTTGCCTCTCTGCCAACCCCTATTGGGCAGGCGCTTCGTTTCCATGGTTACCCTCCAGTAGGAAGGGTGTTGTGCGTGCGCATGTGAGTAGGTGGATAAGAGTGGGGGTGCTTGTGCTGCATATGTCATATGTGCAGCTATGTGCTGTGTCTGTGTGTGCATAGTGTGCATGTGGAGTGGGGGTTGTAATGGTGATGAGTACTGCCAAGCTCTGAAGGAGAGAATACTGAGAGGCTAGATTTATACAAGCAGACAGAAATATCTGAGACACCACACAAAACCTCGCACACACATTTTGTACAGTACACACACAAACACTAGGTGAAGCACAGAACGCTAGAGTTGGAGGCAAAATTTAAAAAAAAAAAAAAAAAAAAAGGATGCTTCTCAACATCAAACTGGCTTCCTCTGTCGTTATTCTTTTTCTAAGCGCTTGATCTAGTGAACAAAGCCGAACTGAAGCAGCAGGGTAGAAGGGAAGCCCATCCAAGTACTTTCTGTCCCTGTCAGCCTCAGTGAAGCCTCAGCCAGAATGCTGTGCACGCTGCCAGCGGCGACTCCCCGGCAGAGCAGTATGGATGGGTAGGCAGCAGGCACATTATGTGAGATCCTGCATCCCGAGCATCTTTCTGCACTGGATACAGTTGCACAAGTTTTAGACAGCTATGTTTTTGCATATTTGGGTTATTAATGTATAGATTTGATTGTTTGATAGCACAAAAAAAGTCATATTGTGTGTTCATTGTAGTCAAAATTGTCATTGTAGGTTATGCATTATTATTATAATTTGAGTCTACTTGCTTGTTAGAACCATGCCCTTAGAATTAGTTTTGAGTTAAAAAAAAATGGACATTTTCACACAGTACCTTTCTCTCACACACCAGACCTTTACATTACAGTCTTTTGCACATATATGTTTTTACATGGTAACATTGCAACTTGGATTGCGATTTGTACTGATGATAGCTGTTGTTGGATTTTGGATGCTGTCAACTTTGAATGCAGGAGACTAACACCTGCATTCATATGATGTAAACTTATTTGAATGTTACAGTTGGACAGTGAGTGCAGGTCAGTGCCCAGTGAGGATTTGCACTTCAAGGGGTTAGTATTGAATATTTCCATGCAGTAAGGGGAACAAAAACTCTGTGGATTTACAAACTTCTTTAGTGTAGTTTATTGTTTCAGAGCTACTTCAGGTTGTCACAAGGAAAATTCAATCCAGATGAAGGTTCAGATCACTAAGGATTCAGATTTCTATATGTAAGAAAAGCAGATGTGTTCAGATTAGTTGCCCCCTCAGGAGCCAGGCTTGAAAATGAGGTAATCTGTAGATTAGCTTCACTTGGTCACCAGAGTGTCTTGTTAAAACAAAATGAAAAGTAATTTGAATTAAGTACAGCATGTGCAAATGTTGGTAATAGGTAGCCTAGTAGACAATAGAAATACGAATAGATAATTAACAAAAGTGTCTTTTTAATTTGAAGTGAACTGATTTAGGCAATGTTTTATCACCACAGTTGTAGAGTCATTAGTAGAAAAATGTTTCATTCATCTTCTATACCCGCTTTATCCTCACTAGGGTCACGGGGGTCACATGGAGCCTATCCCAGCTACTTAAG
>JAQQZY010000020.1:15443856-15456231 GCA_030068375.1 Ostorhinchus rueppellii | reverse complement strand
TTTTCAATGGGCTGCAGCACCAGTTGACCACCATTTAAGGTTCGCGCGCAGATGTGACGTAACGAGCAACCCACATACTCCAGTGGCTTTATTTCGAGTCAACAATGCGCGCGCATTCAGTGAAAACGTAGCTTTGAAAATCATCTATAGAGTCTGGGGCTAGCGCCACAAGCAGATCAGTGGATGTGCTGGCGTACTGCCACATTTATAATGACACCATGCCTCACCGCTAGCGCTCGAAGAATGTCATTGTACATGTAGGTCATACCAAGATGAAAATAAAATGAAATCAAATCCAAATCTTCCATGCTGATAAGAGCAATAACTGTGACTGCTTGTGTGTGGTGTCGGAAAAACACGGGTAAAATGAGCTCTCCATTAAGGAAAGTGAGAGCTGGTTTTAACCAAAACCTGGGCACAATTTGGATATGTTTCTCTAAATTGTGCGCACGTTTTAATAATTTGAGCACACGTTTTATTAACTCGTGAGCACGATATAATAAAGCGTGCGCACGTATCATTAACTCGTGAGCACGCTATAATAAAGCGTGCGCACGTCTGCAAAAGATTTTTCGCCAATGTCACCTTACAGCTCCGTAAGAAACAATTATTAAAAAAAAAAAAAGTATTTTTCCTCCTTGCTGGAATGTCTGTAAAAACAAAATAGTACATTTTTCCATGATACAACCAAATGCACTATTTTGTTTTAACAGATACCCCAAAACGGAAGAAAAACTTTTTTTTTCATTGGGTTACGATCACTTTATCTTCTTTTCTTCTGCTTCACCTCTTCTTTTTTTTTTTTTTTTTTAAATTTGCTGTGAAATGGGCGGGGCCAAAGGGTGTGTTTGCCACAGCTGATTGGTGGTTTGCGGCTGCGTCCGCATGGCAACCGCAAGCTGTGTACAAGAAATCAAGCAAAACGAGCCCTTTGGTGAATCGCTACGATGGATTTGAGTGACTAAAAACACAGCAGCACATCCGCTTTGGCTCACTCTTGTTGTAGCTGGAGCTTACAGACGCACGGGGCGACTTTAATGCGGGGCGTGCTTGGCGCAGACTGACAGGTAAGAAGGAGAAGCGGAGTTGGCACGGATTCATGTTGGCGTGTTTAGCCTCCGTGAACTGTGCTTGTGTAGCGCGAAATGGTGAGAGTGAATGAATGACACATGCGCCGTCTGTTGTCCTGCATGCCGGTCCACTGATACGCTGTCAAGTAAACAAGGTGTGTCAGAGCTAAGGAGCTGAGGAGGACATGTTTGGGCCGCAGACCTGCTGTCACATCCACATCCAGGACCAGGATGGAGGATGTTTGCGCGTGCAGGGTGGAACGGGGCGGTGTCGCCTGCTGCTTTGCCTCCAGCACAGACACCAGGGGCATCAGCACTCTCTCATCCTCCTATCGCCCTCACTTAGACAAAAGGAGAGAGCATCATCTATTATGAAAAACCCTGTGTTTTGTTCCGCTTCATCCTGCAGATACAGGCCGACCCTCAAGAACAGCAGCTACATCTAGTTCTTATAACCATATCACTAAACCTACAAGATCTAAGTGTGTCGATGTGGCACCATATATTTACATATATGCATTTGGCAGACGCTTTTTTCCAAAGGGACTTACAAAGGTAAGAACAACAGTAAGTTCTCTCTCACTTTCTTTCTCTGTCTTTCACTCTCTCCCTCTCAAAATTAAAAGCACAATATAATACAAAAAATAAAATAAAAACAAAATAGATTAAGGATATAAAACAGCTATACAATTAACACAAAAAAGAAAAACAGCTATAACATTAACCAATAAAAGCCAGAAAAAAAAAAATCAATACCAAATACAGAGCAGAACAGTAGAATAAAATAATAATGCTTTCAAAAACATAAAATGTTGACAGTGCTAGGACAGGAAGTGCTCTCTGAAGAGCTGGGTCTTCAAGAGCTTCCTGAAGACCTGCAGGGATGCCCCTGTTCTGCTTTGACTCGGTAGGTCATTCCACCAGCACACCATCCATGAAAACAGCCTGGATTGGTCTCTGCAAGGTTTCAGGACTGCCAGACGACACTCCTCTGATGTGCCTGATATTAGTGTTTGATATGTAAAATATTAAGTGTAATGTTTTGACTTTTACATAATTGTTACCATTTCCATAAACATTCCCTGCTGTCCCACACTTTCAGCTGTTGTAGAAAGTTGCAGAAAAATGAATTAGACCATGCCTTATTTTCTTCAATTTCTTGTTCATTTTAATGCCTGGTTCAACTAAAGGTACATTTATTTGGACAAATATAATGTTAACTACAAAAATAGCTCATGTTAGTTTAATTTCAGAGCTGACATCTATCCATTTCCCATCTTTTCTTGATAATAACTAAAATCACTTTAGTTCTTACATCAGTATCTATGACATTGTACTGACAAAAACAGTGCTTTTATTCATTCCATGTTTTGTTTTCTGTCTGTTTTAGTCACATGACACACACAGGATTTAGGACTTGATTGTATAACCATTGTTTTTGATGACTTTTGATGGTCTAATAATTTATTTCCTTGACTATATCAGAAAAGGCCAGTTTTGTTATTTAACATGCTTGATATCACAGTGGGAAAGAACTAATGATTCTTCTGAATAGTGCGAACCACTCGGCCTCAGTGTGGAATAGAAGTCTGCATGAGTGCTGCATTTGTCAATGTTTACATCATTAGTATTGATCTTTAACTATTAAGCTGCTCTGCCTTTTATTTTTCACACATTTATACCCACACAATGACAAGTAAAGCTGTATATTAAGTACTCTATTTAATGCCTTGTCTATTATTCATATTAGAAATACTGTGTTTTTTGGCGACAAGTCTTAGAACACACAGATTTTGATTTCTACCAGTGATTATGTTTTATATAACTACAGAAGCCTGTAACGTTTTTCTTTAAAATCCATTTCAGTATTTGATGGTTTTGTAGATCATCTTGTTTTGTTTATGTCACCAAGATAGAGACTTGGTAGCATTGATTCATGTAATTTTAAAACTAAATTCTCCACAATTACATTAAGAACCAAAAGTATACACATTTTTCTCTTTTCTGAAATTCCCTCTCTGTGTATTCCAGTTGGGTGTAAGCTGCCATCAGACGCCTGGAATCATGACGGCAGAGGAGACAATCAACATCAAAGAGGCAGAGGTGATAAAGCTCATCCTGGACTTCCTCAACTCCAGGAAGCTGCACATCAGCATGTTGGCCTTGGAGAAGGAGAGCGGCGTTATTAATGGACTCTACTCTGATGATATGCTCTTTCTAAGGTACGGCATCAAAACTCATATGACAGTCTGGAGAAGATGTAGGAGCTCTAACATATGATTATCACTGTTAACACTTAGAGGTCTGAGCTTTGTTTGGCTCTTTTTTTATAATCCTCCTATTTAATATAACTATAAATATATATACTACAATGACAATTATGAGAATTACCTACCCAAAAATATAACTTGTTGTAGATTATTGTAATTAAGAGCGACACAGGGGTGCAGTGGATAGCACTCATCCCCCACCGCCGGGGCGGGGGTGGGCAATCCTGGTCCTCGAGGGCTGGTATCCTGCATGTTTTAGACGTGTCCCTCTTCCAACACACCTTATTCAAATGATGAGCCTATCATCAAGCTCTGCAGATGCCTGATAACAACTGTCAGGTGTGCTGGAAGAGGGAAACATCTAAAACATACAGGATACCAGCCCTCAAGGACCAGGATTGCCCACCCCTGCCCCACAGAAAGAAGGTCCTGGGTTCGATTCCAACACCAGTCACTGGTAGGACCTTTCTGTGTGGAGTTTGCATGTTCTCCCTGTGTCTGCATGGGTTCTCTCCGGTTTCCTCCCACCATCCAAAAAACATACACTGATAGGTTAATCAGTTAATCTAAATTCCCCATAGGTGTGAGAGTGATTGTTTGTCTTGCGACTTGTCCAGGGTATACCCCGCATTTACCCTTTAGTAGCTGGGATAGGCTTCAAGCGACCTCCGTGACCTGAGTGAGGATAAAGCGGGTTCAGAAGATGGATGGGTTTATTTACTAAGAATGTACCGATACCAATACCAGTATCAGGTATTGGTCGAATACTGAGCGTGTGTACTTGTACTTGTAAAAGTACTCCAATACAACCACATTGATACCACTTACGGCAGCGTGACATTCACAATTAATTGCTGAGGAATAATGTCAGCAGTGTGGCAATTTGACCCTAATGAGGATTAAGCGGGTATAGAAGATGAATGAATGAATGAAACAGCAGTAACAAAAGTAACGCTGACTGCACGTAACATTAAAGACACAGACAGATACAGACGGAGCATTCTGTCCATCCTCTGTGTACATTCCGGAACGCAATTCTGTCCATTTCCCAGGTGCTCATGGATGCGTACCTAAACAGAGAATACTAACGGGAATGCAGAGGTAGTGGATCTGTTCAAAGAGTGACTGTTTGAGTTAACGAAAAACTACGGATATTTATGACAACTACCCTCATCAATATCAACATTAGTACCCACATTAGTGTTACCTCTGTCATCTCCATGTTTGTTATTACTGACTTTCTTCTTTTTCTTATAAAACTGTACTCTTCTTCATGGTACAGTATTTGTCCTTTATGGTTAATTAAGAGTTCCGCCCCTGGTGGATTGGTTGAGAAATGCTCATTCTAATGCATTAAATGTCAGTAGCAGCACTTTGTTCCAGTCAGACTAATGACAACCACAATAAAGCACGTTTTCAAAAGGAGCTAAGAACTGTAATGGGATTATTAAGTACTCATATCGGTACTCAGTATCGGCAAGTACTCTAATGTAAGTACTTGCACTTGTACATGGTCTGGAAAAAAGTGGTATAGGTACATCCTTATTATTTACGTTAATTTACTTTAACATATTGAGCCCAAAAATCATCCAATCTGAATAGAAAAAAAATGTTATTTATTACAATAAAAATCACAAACATGCTCAGTGAACGGTTTTGCATCTTGAAAAAGTAAAACACTGGTTGCAAATATGAACATATGAAGATTCAATTGAATATTTGCATTGTATCAAATTAAATATCGACAGTTTTAAACGGTCTATCAGTGTCAAACAAAAAATGGGAGAGTTTTATATCTACATTTTTGAGTGAAGTTGACAGAAGCGCTTCAGATTACCACTTTTTTTTTTTTTTTTTGTCAAGGCACTTCAAAACATCATGTGATGTGATCGTGGTGGTGGGATCATAGACACTGGAGCGTTAAAGTCTAATATGTCATGGAGGTGGACATTTTAACTGATAGAATCCATAGAAATGTTAGGTTAGAATATGGATGAATTGTACTTTGCAGTTTCTAGAGATACATTTCCACTACTTTATCTTTGACGAGCTCTGATATTGGTGCTTTCTTGATTTTTAAATAATGTAGCAGACATTGACTCATTACATAACACAGCTGTGGGGGGACGGGGACTAAAAAAGTCATTTATTTTCTCCTTTTTACAGGCAGCTCATTCTAGATGGCCAGTGGGAGGAGGTGATGCAGTTCATACAACCCTTAGAGGGAATGGAGAAATTTGACAAGAAAGGGTAAGATTCAATAGCAAGAGACATCATTCAATCTCATTTTGGATTTGTTTCATCTTAATTTGTTAGTCCCACTACTGTCCAGTATTATTTCAAGCCAATAACACCAGAATTCATTTTTAGGGAGATCATGAACTTCTCTATGCAGCATTAAGTATGTTATTGAGGTTAACTTGTCTATTGGTGTCAGTACAGATAGACTGGTAGCCTTGGGAGCCAAATTAGGTCATGTTTCAGTTCTGTAGACACACATCACTTTAATGACATCCTCTGTTTCTTACCAACGATCACATATTCAGATATGTTCAACCTCACTTGTGCAAAATTGTTATTATTTTTTTAACAATAAGAGGTTATTTAACTCAAGAAATGTTCATCTTTTGTATTAATGTCTGTGTTTTCCAGGTTCCGTTACATTATTTTGAAGCAGAAGTTTCTAGAGGCCCTGTGTGTAAATAATGCCATGTCTGCAGCTGAAGATCCTCTGAATGTGTGTATATATTCACTTTGAGAACTAGTACAGTTATTACTGATGATACTGAGTATAATCAGACTACATAGAATGAACTGAATTTTTCTAGAGGGTGAGGTCATCGGCGTCACAGATGGACAGCCCACTACTTTTTGATGCATAACTTTTTAACCAGACAAGTTTAACACCAATATTACACATATGTGGGAAAGGTCTAAATGCCATCTTAAACATACTCATGGGGTAAACTTTAGTTTTAAATATTTTTAATGAAAAATATCAAAAACTACTGCATCGTGAATGGACAAAAAATTTTTTTTTTCTTTTTTTTCTTTCTTTTTCTTTTTATTTATTTTTTTTTTTTTTTTTTAACAAGAATTACAAAGCTCTCAGAGGTGAAGTTCCAATGACATTTTCATCAAATGTATTCAGTGTATACCTTAAACCCTCTATTTTACAACCCAATAACTGGTTAGAGGAAAAAACTTTTTTTTTGTCATACCTAAAGAGCAAGAGTTTTGAAAAATGGCAGCGTCACATATGAACACTAACACATATGAACACATATGAAAACGAAAAATTTTATATATATATATATATATATATATATATAATTTCTTTTTTACAACATACAAGTAATATTAACATTACGTTCAAATGCATTTTGCATAGATATATGCATATATTAATTTTATTTTAAAAGGTGTGTTTAGAATATGACGTAAATAATACAATAGTCAAATATCAGTGTATTTGGAATAAATTTAGTTTACTTATGAGAGTTTATAAAATAAACCCCGAATGACAGCAGAAAACTTTGTCACTTTCTAAACATTCACACTCATAAAACTCCTCAAATTGTTTTTGCACAATTTTTTTTCTCATTTTGAAATTCATTTTCCTGAAAATATAATTAATTACCTACCCTAAATATCTATTTCTTGTAGACTATTGTAATTACATTCTTTGACTAGATGGTTAGCCTTCCCTTGACTTCACCCTAGAGGCTGTCCAAACTGACTGTGAACTGGAAGACCAGTAACTGGGGCAGCCTACTGTGTGAGAAGCCAGTGAGTGAATTAGGCTGATGAAGCTCTGAATAAGAACACACGCTCATTATGGTGTTTTCTTCCTCATCTGCAGCTGGAGCTCACTATGCAGGAGGCAGTGAAGTGCCTCCACAGTTTAGAGGACTACTGTCCAACTAAAGAGGACTACAGCAAACTGTGTCTGCTCCTCACACTCCCACGCCTCACACACCACGCTGAGTTCAAAGACTGGAACCCGAGTACTGCACGGGTCCATTGCTTCGAGGAAGCCTGTGCGATGGTGGCCGAGTTCATCCCTGCAGACCGGAAGCTGAGCGAGGCAGGGTTTAGGGCCAGTGGGAACCGTCTGTTCCAGCTGCTCATCAAAGGGATCCTTTATGAGTGTTGTGTTGAGTTTTGTCAGGTAATGATTCCACTAAACACTAAGAGGATTACATGGAAACTTCATTAGCTGCTAATACTGCTATTATGAGCTCTTTCGAGTATAATATCCCATTTGTTTTAGAAAAATTATTACAGTTAAATGTTTTTTTTTTAATATATACTGCAATAAGTGTACTTAAAAAAGTTTCAGTATCAGAATTTATCCTGATACTTTTGGCTTCAATATCTGTTCCTAAACATTACGTTATGAATATTAAATTGCACATTTTTGTACAAATATATGTATTTTTTTATTTTTAGCTCCTCTGGATTTTTACACACCCATGGCAGTTTACTAACATGATTATTATAAACCTATTTACCACAGTGTGGCTTAACTGAAGTTTATTTTTCATCTCTGTAATTGTGTGCTTCAGCATGCACTGAAACCGATTTTACAGAATAAAGGATACATTTCTTGAAGTTCTGTTACATAATATTTTTAAATATGTATTAATTATAGTAATTATTTGTAGTAAAGCATGCTGAGTGCACCAACACTGATTAGATTTACTCTTTTTTAGAGCAAGGCGACGGGTGAGGAGATCACAGAGGGTGAGGTGTTGCTCGGTGTGGATTTGCTTTGTGGAAACGGCTGTGATGAGCTGGATTTGTCGCTGCTGTCCTGGCTGCAGAACCTCTCCTCTGGCGCCTTCTCCTGTGCCTTCCAGCAGAAGACCCTCAGCATCCACGTGGACCGGCTGGTTAAACCCAGTAAGGCTGGCCACGCCGACCTCCTCACTCCCTTAATCAATCGCCTGTCCCCCTGCCCCGCCTCGCCTTTCCGCCAGAGACCTCATTCAGCCGATACGTACATGTCCAGATCCCTCAACCCGGCTCTGGATGGACTGTCCCATGGTCTCACGATGCAGGACAAGAGAGGAATGGACGCCAATGTAAAGTCTGCACTCAGCCGTAGCTTAGTGGAGAATAATGTGCATCAGCAGGATGATTCACCCGAAAGGTAAAGGTCAAACAGTGGCTATTGTTGTCTGTCACACAGCATTACAAAGCAAACATTAAACCACATTATTGTTTATTTTAAAACTTATTCCATCCTGCAGCATACGGACAAATTACTCCTTTTTTTTTTTTTTTTTATAGATGTTAATACTTTCGTTTGGTTCTTTAAATAACAAAAAGACATTGACAATATGGAAACTGATATGAAAGCATAAAGGCAGTTTGAGAGTTAAAATAATCCTACTTCTGCACTTACTGTCCTGTTTTGTTGATAGATGTATGAAACTGCAACCTTCGGTAGATGTTGTTGCATGTTACACTCTGAAGCCTTATTAATCCCATCAGTGCTGCTTTAACAGAGATACACTCCCTCCTCTGTCGTCTCCTGCAGGGATGCATAAAGCACACCTCCGTGCAGCCGAGTGTTGAGGGATGCAATGTTATCTAACGCCGTCACCTAATGACTCAAACATGACATCCACAGTATGAGCTTTCTGCTAAATTTAGATAATACAAAACTTTCTGCTTCCTACCTTTACAGGTGATTTTCAAAATAACATTTGTAGAAATGTCTGACTATTAATTTTCTAAAACTCTACTGTCTTAATGCCAGTTTTTCCATGTTTTTCCCACTGTAGACTATCCAGTTAACCGCAAAAAATAGCAGCTACATGAAGGTGTTTGCTGGGACTCACCACTTGCCTGTAGTTTTAATATATCTCATATTCAATTTAAATGTAATACATCAGCTAGATAAAAATTTTATAGAGCTGTTTAAGGTCAAGTAAATTATGTGAATACTCGCTTCTGGAATAAAAGTAGCCAAACTTTACAAAATTTGGGTGAGTATTATTGTAAAATATCAGTCACAGTCAAATGTGCTAGTTTTCTGTAGATACAGTATTGGGTCAAATTATGAAATTTTATGAATCCATGAGAGAATGCATGTTTGCTGGAGTAATATTTGTCTCTGAGCTACCACATCTACTTCAAAACATAAATAACTTATATAATGTAACATTTCTAAATATATTAAGGAAAATTTCCATAACCATATATATGTAGTAAAACTTCATAATATGTCTTGAAAGCAGCCAGCTGGTACTTTTATCATGGGATTTAATCCAATGTGAATGTATGGCCGTCTCCCTCTGGCTCCACCTGCTGGACACTTGGATATGTGCAGTACAGACTTTAGTTTGGATTCCACATTGAAAACCAGAAAATAAAAGCTCAGGACTTAAGGAATTAGTCTTCCTGTTTGGCACTTTAATAAAAAACAAAGCAAAACACAATAAAATGTAATGTATACCTTGACTTTGTTACAATAAATGCCAATCAAAACAAATTACACATTCTTTTAAATCGTTTGAAAATAGTAGTCATCTCATTTTGTTGCTCTTTTTGTACTCATACCCTTGTTATATTACATTACATATGTTTACTTGTGATTAATGTATCTATTTTCTACAGAATTTTGCCCTTAATATACGTTTTTTTTTGTTATGAATGACATTTCTATGAAATTATTAAATACTTCAACTGGTATTTTATTGTTTAACTCTCCAGTGAACTTAAACTTCCATATTTTCTAAACTTTTTCTGATTGTAGGAAACATCCACAGGGTCTTGACGGTCCCATCACCACCCGTACCCCTCTGACCCCTGGGAGAGACGGGGGGCCACCCTGCAACACGGCAACAAATGAGGTAATAAAGTGATGAAGCATTGACCTTAGACGGACCGTAAATCAATGAATAAGCACCGTGGCAGCTCAGGTTTAGTGGGGTTTCACCCTCTGGTTGCTCGGGCTGAATGAATAACCAGGGTTGTCTGTCTGGTCACCTGAGTCAAAGTCAGAGTAAAATTTTCAGGCTGACTTTGCTCCGGAGTCATTACCTCAGATTTAAGAGATTCAGAATGGAGTCTCCCTGAACCTCTGAACCGTCTCATCTCCATGCCTCCGCTGCCTCATAAATCCTCCTGTGATTCTCGAACACACCTGTCCCAGTGGCACCTGTGCTCCACCGCCCCCTCTCCCAGTGAGGGAGGAGGAAGTCATGGACATGGGAGGTAGATAATCTGGTTTGATGTGCATCTTGTCACACCCAAGATGGCCTGCTGCTTCCATCATGGCTCACCTTTATTCATTCCAGGTCCCATCTAGAGGAGCAAAGTTTTGAGATGAGATTGTTTTGTGTATGTGCAGAGATGAGGGGATATATATTATGGACCCACTCAGTATAATGAGATCCTTGAAAACTTTTTATGGGTTGGATGATGGAGGTTGAGGCCTTGGGAGTTAGTTTGTCTGCTGTGTGTCTGCACTGCCAACTGAGGTTACAGAGCATGCTCAAGCAAAGACAGTCCTGTCAGACTACTGCTTTCATTTTTTCCCCTTTAAACTACATTAAATCTCATTATTCAGTTTTTGTTCTGTTGCTGTGTGCAGCGTCGCGACTCCACAGAGCAGATCCAGGAATATTACCGGCAGCGTCTTCGAGTGCAGCAGCATCTGGAGCAGAAGCAGCAGCAGAGGCAGCTCTACCAGCAGATGCTTCTAGAAGGAGGGGTGAAGCCACATGATGGAGCCCAGAACAACCTCACTGAGACCTTCCTCAGCAGGTGAGAAGAGGGCAGCTAAAGTCTGAGGCCATTAAACAAGAGACACTGCAGGAAAAGCGCTCCAAATCTGCTCTTGTGCTCATTCTGAACTCAGAGAATGAGCAAAACCTCTGCATAATAATTCCTATGTATCTGAATGTGTACGAATAGCAAATAAACTATCTTATCTTATCTTCATCACACAAAGCCAGAACAGGCATAGACAAATTAGGGTGTGATGCCTTTGTTTTCTAATCTCTGTAGTTTCCATGTCCATGTGGATACACCCTACTCAACTAATATAAAAATCTGTTTTTGCAACCTACCATTTTATATGTGAATGTGTCAAATATCTGCTTCAATGTGAATAAGGTCTTAATGAAATTGCTGACCTCCACATACTGCATTTGATTTGTGTATTAATTGTTCTTTACTGGTCATACAGGTAAGTTCAAAGTGTAACTATTTCACACTGGAATCTGATCTTGATGCCTGAAAAATAAATACGAAGAGAAGTTAAACAACAAAAAAAAAAATCAAATCTGGGTAACACATTAGAAATGAGTCTCTAAAAGTAACCAGGATTCTAAAATAAACATCATACATTATCATATCAGTATATCACTAATTTCATATTAACAGAACCTCAACGTGACTGTGTTTTTGTCTAATTTTTTTTTTTTTTAATCCAGATCCATTCAGAAGCTGGAGGAGATGAACGTGGGAATTGACCACAGAGGAGACGAGGTGATAACACAGCTGGGTCAACAGTGGAATGGATTAACAGGTAACAACAACAACAGCACCTCAAGCCCCAGGACCCGCAACAGCCACCACACTCCAGACGCTGGGCCTGTGAAGGACAAACCTGGAGGTTTAGTCAGCAGCACCCCTTTAAAGACCGGAAACCACAGCCTTCCATCCCTCAGCGAGTCCCCAGTTCCCACCAGTCAGAGGTCAGGTTCTCAGGTTTAATTTGTTTTATACTACACTTTAGCTGAATTTAGTGCTGATCCAAATTAAGGTGACATTTATGTTGTCTGTGTTTACATTAGTATAAGTAGTTGTTCAGTTAGTTATTATTAACCCATAAAGACCCAGAGCTACTTTTACATCAATTCCCAAATGGATTTTTTTTCTGTTTTTAACCTTCGTAAATAATTTATCACCATTTATTCTTTTTTCATCTTCTGTATTGCTTTTTCAATTTAATTTATTAATCACGTAGATGTTCATAAAGCCTCGGATTAAAGTTGAGGGTTATTTATTTATATATA
>JAQQZY010000020.1:15424013-15438014 GCA_030068375.1 Ostorhinchus rueppellii | reverse complement strand
TGTGTGTGTGTGTGTGTGTGTGTGTGTGTGTGTGTGTGTGTGTGTGTGTGTGTGTGTGTGTGTGTGTGTGTGGGGCACCTGCTACATATGTACCAACACCTCCTACTGTGACATTCTTGTTGTACAATTCTATTTATTTATTCATGATTCTCAGGTTATGAAGGGAATGCATTTTTGTCATTTTATTCATTTGTCACCAGGATTACACCCCACCTCGCCCCTCCTCCAAAACATATGTCTATACTGTGACTTAGTGTATTACCCTGTCACATTCTATATTACAGAGGTGATAAACTCATTTTTATTCAGGGGCCACATGTAGCCAGATATGATCGCAAATGGGAAGGACCAGTAAAATAATAACAAAAAATGATGTACTGTATAAAAAAATGTGAAAAAAAAGTAAAATAACATTATGAAAATGTTTACATCTATGAAGTTTTTAAAAAAATATGTGAATGACATAGAACATTTAAAAACAATTAGAATATTAATACAATTGCACTTGGATTTATCAAGATATTTCAGGTTGTTCAGATTTTTCACATTTTTTGTGAAAGGATAGTTTGTCAATGTAAATACAGCCATGTGATTTTATTTTTTTTACACTAAAACAAAGAGGTAAATTTGTCATTATTTGTAGGTTTTTGGTTTTTTTACTACTGGTACTGGTCTGACCCACTTCAAATGGAATTGTTCTATATGTGGCCCCTGAACTAAAATGATTACAACACCCTTGATTGTTAACATCTTCAGTGTAATTTTTGCATTTCACAAATTCAGAGATTGGACCCTTTGATGAGTCCGTTTTGGCTTGCTATATAATATAAAAGGCCCTGCTATACTAGTTTAGTACTGAATGGACTTCAGAGACTGCAGATGAGCACCTGAAAAAACCTTTAAAACAAGCCAAAACACCTCTGGGAGTCGATTTGTGAATCCAAAACTGTTCATATGCAGGTATCACAGTGGGTTCTCCCTGATGACTCCCTGGTTCTTTTATTTTGGAGTTTAGAAAGAATCCAAACTCTTCTATGCAGGCAGTGCAGTGGCTTCAGTGGCAGTGGATCCCAGTGGGCGCCTGCTGGCCACCGGTCAGGAAGACAGCACCTGCATGTTGTATGACATCAAAGGGGGCCGGATAGTCCAGACCTATCGCCCACATGGCAGTGACATACGCTCAGTTCGCTTCTCACCGGGAGCCCATCATCTTCTGACCGGCTCCTATGACAACAAAATCATCATCAGTGACCTTCAAGGTAGGTACATGGGAACATATTTCACATATTTGCTTGACTGTTGCTTTCAATACTTAAAGGATCTATATTATTATAGTATTTCTAGTGTAAAATATTCATATATGACCTATAAGTATCATTAGAGTGTTAGGAATAAAGAGTCCTGAAATTATGACAAGGGCACTTATGTATTGGATTGTAGAGATGTGAAATTAAACTATTCATACCAATAGTGTGAGGGATTTATGTGACCACTAGAGGGATTAGTGAGTCACTAACACCACAGGGCCTTTGACCAAAGCATCAGACATGTATGAGATGGGATAAGAAACACTAAGAAACAATTTTTAGAGTTTTAGAGTCAAAGAAAGTGACATAGTGCTGACATTCAACCTCTGGGTTAAAGGCCTCAAGAACTACAGAAAATAGGATATACCACAAGAGGTAATGCAGCCAAATTCTAAGCTATGTGGCAGCCTGTCTTATACATTAAAAAGATAGACACAAACAATTTTTCATTGTAATTAAGGATATTGTTTTATTTAAATTCATTTTATTTTATGAATTAATTTTGGATGTGTCCATTTATATGAGTATGAGGTGCATCAGGGTTGGGGATACAAAACTACGTGTGTTGTTATATTTTATGTATATACAGTTGTACAGTTATAATTGTTACTAAAAATCTAAAAATTCAATAAACAAAACTTTGGAGGAAGTGGGTGTGGGTTCTCTCCACGTACCCCGGTTTCCTCCCACAATCCAAAGACATGCACTGATAGGTTAATCGGCTAATCTAAATTGCCCATAGGTGTGAATGTGAGCGTGATTGTTTGTCTCTCAGCTCTGCAATGAACTGGCGACTTGTCCAGGGTGTACCCCGCCTTTGCCCTTAAATAGCTGGGATAGGCTCCAAGCGACCCCTGTGACCCTAGTGAGGATAGAACGGGTTCAGAAGATGAATGAATGAAAACTTTGGAGGGAAAAAAAAAGAAAGCGGCACTGATTAAAATCTAGAAGCACTGTTGTTTTCACCAGCGAACACGGCTCTACATGAAAAGAATGGAGTTTGATGATGAAAACAAAGCGTTTCTTCTACATTGGTGAGTTTGATTATTAGGCTTATGAGGTATAATGTCTATAATAGTTATGTTTCTATGTTTGTTAAGGTCACATTTTTTGATTCATGATTCAGACTAAACTGTAGCAGTTCTGAACTTATTTTGATGATCTAAACCGATCTTTAATGCAACTAATGACAGAAAACTGAGGTGATATGTGGTTTTACTGTGAGTGTTTTCTAAAAACAGAGTTAAGCGAACAGCTATAGTGTCAGTTAATGCACTAAGTTACATGAAGACACAATGTTCTTTTGAGTGGCTGTCAAAATAAATGGCGAGGATCGTATACTTGCTCAGGCTTCAGAAAACCATATTTACTAAAAGATTGGAACCTATGTAACTGTTGGTGCTGCAATAATATTTATAGGCGATGCAAATATCCATGTTGTTAATCAAGGTGTTGTCATTCTGCCTCTAATGAAGTCTTGTATTTGCAGACTTATTTTTCAAAGTGGACATTGTCTATTTTTGCTATAATTGTTATTGTTTTCTTTCATTTCCATCCTGTGCTGCTTGTTGAGGTTTGTGGGAATATACTGGCTGCTGTGAAGGGAGAAAAGAAACTAACTTAACTATACTTGAATGTATACATTGTCTTTTTTCAGTATAATACAATCTAATAAAAACTAAGTTAATAACAATAAATAAATGGACAGAGAGGAGTTTTTGTTTGAAAGAGAAAACTTGTTTATTCCATAACACAGATGAGCTTTATACTTTATTCAGGGAGTGACAGTCTGTTGATACATACCGTTAATTCATTGATGATTTGGAATATCAATATTACATACAACCCCTTTCAGATTTGTCATCTTGGTCTTTATTGCTCATTTCATTTCATTATTCATAATACAAAAATGAGCAGTGAGGATCATACACAAGGCTGAATTTCTTGCACATAGTTATAATTTCTTTATTCAGTCAAACTTATTTGAGATTCATGACCTTGTGAAATATTATATCCTGTTAATCCTGTTTAAAGCATTTAACAAATCACTACCAAGTAACATACAAAGGTTTTTTGGACTTAGAGAGAATACTGGACATTTTACACTTCCTAAGTTTCAAACTACCAGTAGGGGTGAAATTGTGGAACAGTCGGGATCTTCACAACAAGAAACATCAAAATATTCACAGTTTTAAAGCACTTTACAAACAAATGGTCTGGTCACAGTGCAGGGAGGGCGGGGCTTATTGTTAATTGTGGGACCATTCCATCCTTGGCTCTTCTTACCTTTGTTGTACTTGTTGTTTACCATGTTGGTATGTGTCACCTTCATTACCATTGTTGGTGTGTGATTACTGTTGAAATATATTGTATTATAAGTTATGCAGACTATCAATTACATAGTTACTAAATGTAATATCCATCAGTTTTCCTTATCTGTTTCCTATCTGTTATTTACATTATTAGGACTCTAAACAGATGTAACTATATCATTAACCCTAGAACACTTTCGTTATAAAAAGTAACACCATCACTACCGCCGGATCATTTTTACCCGATATAATATACCCAAATAAAAGTATTTGTCATAAAAATAAATCAAAATATGACAACACATGACAAATTAGAGTGATTTTCTTTTATTTTCAACTGTAGTATGTCTAACAAAATGAAAAAGGAAAAAAAAAATGTCATGGGAGGACCCTAAAAATGCTCCAAAATTACTGAAACATTAGGAATTCAAGAACAAAACCTTCCTAAAAATAAAAAATAATGATACTGTAAAGTTGGTCTTTGCTCCACCCATTCCTGGGACGTGGGAGACTTCCCTGGTGAAGGCACAGACTCCTTGACACTCAGACAAACGCAACATATTGAAAATCATGTAAATATGTTTACTCAGGTAAAAATCATCTGGCGATAGTGCTCTACGGGTAAGGAAGAAAAAGGTCATGTGTTCTGTTGTATAAATGTGGGGGTGTAATACATTTTTTTCTTCCCACTCCTTTTGAGCAGTACATGTAGAATTTGTTTTGGTATTACTCTTGTACCTGGTCATTTCTATTTTGTCTTGATCACCTCTATTTATTCATGTATTTGCTCTGCTATTTGTTCCTTGTACACAAAAAATGTAATTTTTTTTTTTTCATTTTGCGCAAAACAAATAAATAAAAAAAAAAAATAAACTGCTTCTGTTCTCTGACCCCAGGTGACCTAACCAAGCCACTTCCCCAGACGTTGGCAGGTGAGCACTGGGATAAGGTGATCCAGTGTAGGTGGCATCCACACGACCGCACCTTCCTCTCCTCCTCCGCGGATCGAACTGTGGTCCTCTGGGCACCGGGCCCCTGAGCTTTCAACTAGACCGGACCGACACTGGTTCACAGCAGCAGGAAGCACAAGGGCACAGTGTCTACACACACCCCAGCATGGAGGGGGTGTGTAGCTGCTGTGGGTGTGTATGTGCTGACTTATGTTTATATGTATATATACAGTGTGTGCAAGCAGAGTAAAGTGTATGTACTTCTCTGTTTACATATAACTGTGTTTCTCTTAAGTTAAATGTGCTTTATGTGTGCATAAACTGTGTCATGAACTTGTTGAGGTGGTAACAAATTCACCAGTTCAAAGGATTGTGTGTGTGTGGGCGTGTGTGTGGTTTTTGCAGACTAATGTACATGTCTCTGAATATATGTGACAGTGTGTGTGTGTGTGTGTGTGTGTGTGTGTGTGTGTGTGTGTGTGTGTGTGTGTGTGCGTGTGCAAATGAACACGGCAATTAGAAAAACATGTTTGCAGTTTGAGCGTAATTAAAATAAATTGAATTCAAGTAAAGTCACAGAAACATTTTTGGAAAACAAGGATGTTTTAGTGTTTAATATTTCTACCCAGAATTCATGTGAGGTTAAATTGTTATTCGAGATTTGTTCCCGGGGTAACTTTCTGCTTCTGGCTTTGTAAATAGAGCATACAAATGAACCCTTTAGGGCTTGGAAATGTGAAATCGGTCGAGAAGTAGCAATGATTGATAAGGAAAGGTATGAGTAAGTTCCTTGCAAGCACACTTTCAAGTTAGTTTAGTTCTGCTCTCACAATCCTGATCTACAAACTTTAGTCAGCATTCCGGAGAGAACAAATAAAATAGTGTTTTACTGGAGCATAACATATCATGCGTTTAACAAAACAACTCATTAATATGCATTAATACTGATTAGGTTTGATCGGAAAGAAAGCTGTGACCTGGACTCTGTATTTTGTGGAGGAAAGCCATGTTAAGTTATGCCTAGCATGATGTGCCTTTTTTATAACATTAGCAATTTATAGATGTATTCATTTTAGCACTTTTATCTGTGTATTACACGGTGTCATCAGCCTTGTCATGTATACAGTCGTGGAAAAAAATGATTAGACCACCCTTGTTTTCTTCAATTTCTTGTTCATTTTAATGCCTGGTTCAACTAAAGGTACGTCTGTTTGGGCAAATATAATGATTACAACAAAAATAGCTCATAAGAGTTTTTAACAGAAGAGCTGTTATTTATCCATTTTCCATGTTTTCTTGATAATAACTAGGGATGCACTGATACCGATACCAGTATCAGGTATCGGTTCAATACTGAGCATGTGTACTCTGATACCGCCACACCGATACCTTTTATGGCAGCCTGACATATCCACATTAGTGTTACCTCTGTCATTTCGAGGTTTGTTATTTCTGATTTTCTTCTTCTTCTCATAAAACTTTACTTTTCTTCGTGGTATTTGTCCAGTATGGTTATTTAAGAGTGGCGCCCCCTGGTGGGTTGATTGATAAACCTTCATTCCAATACATTAAGTGTCAGTAGCAGCACTTTGTTCCAGTCAGACTAATGACGACAATAAAGCACATTTTCATAAGCAACTAAGAATTGTAATGGGATTATTTAGTACTCATATCTGTACTTGTATTTGTACTCTGTCTGGAAAAAAGCGGTATCGGTGCATCCTAATAATAACCAAAATCACTCCAGTTCTTACATCAATATCTATGGCATTGTTCTGCCAAAAACAGTGCTTTTAGACATTCCAAGTTTTCTTTTCTGTCTGTTTTAGTCACATGATACACACAGGAGTTAGTACTGGATTGCATAACCATTGTTTTTGATGACTTTTGATGGTCTAATAAGTTTTTCCACGACTGTATATTCTTATAATCACTGTTATGCAGAAAATGCCCTGTCACTTTTCATTTATGCTTCCTTAGCTTGATGTTATTGAAATGGGATGGGATTCTTGCACAGGCCAGAATAATCAGCACTTAATACGTATGAGAATAGATTCATGTATGTAATCGAAGCCATTAGAAAATGTCATAAACATGTTGAGTTCACTGTGTGTTTGGAGGAAACTTAAACTGGAATGCAGCAGAGTTTGGCTTTAGAAATTCGTTTTAGAAATGGCCTTTGGATAACTTTTAGAATAATAACTGATATGATGATTTGATATCCCGTATGTTTTCGCTCTAAAATGTTAGTACCGTTTCACTGTAAGCACATACGATGGTGTGAATTCACTGCTTGCTGACTTAAGCAAACAGGTTTTGGGTTATTGCAGAAGAAGAACATATTAGAAGCACAAGTTAAATGTACATTAATTGACTAAACGAAGATTATTTTAAGAGCTTTATCACTAGGACGCTCTTGTCAACACACTGGAATTGAAGTGATGATTGCATTTAATTGTGCATCCATAAGCAAAAACTAAAAGGTTGGAGGGAAACTTCAGAGATCTTAAGTAAACTAATGGAACTTTTACATCTAAGAACGTCAGTACTTTAAAATCAAAGTGATGAAAACAGACAACGTTAAAGGAACACACCACCGATTTTCCATACTGAACTATGGTCTTCCCTGATTTTAGACCAGTTGACACATACCTCTCTTATCTTTGTGCGTGCACTCAATCGCCCTGGGACAACTTTGTTAGCACTTAGCATAGCTCATTATTTTCTCCGGGACCAAACAGACATGAAGATAGAAGCAACCAAGCACTTCCATGTTTTCCTTATTTAAATACGGTTACATGAGTAGTTACATGATCCAAGTATGGTTACACAAAATAAAACGTAGCGATTTTCTAAGTGGATAAAACGGATAACTATATTGTATGAAGGAATTACACTTGGGAGAACTTCGATGTCGGTGCAGTAATATCACTCCTGGGGAGAGGATTTTCCAGGATGATATAACTGCGCCGACATCGAAGTTCTCCCAAGTGTAATTCCTCCATACAGTATAGTTATCTGTTTTATCCGCTTAGAAAATCAGTATGTTTTATTTTGTGTAACCATACTTGGGTCATGTAACTACTCACGCAACCGTATTTAAATAAGGAAAACATGGAAGTGCTTGGTTGCTTCTATTTTGACATCTGTTTGGTCCCGGAGAAAATAATGAGCTATGCTAAGTGCTAACAAAGTTGTCCCAGGGCGATTGAGTGCACGCACAAAGATAAGAGAGGTATGTGTCAACTGGTCTAAGATCAGGGAAGACCATAGTTCAGTATGGAAAACCGGCAGTGTGTTCCTTTAATGATGCACTTTAGAGAAAGCAAAACGGCTGTCAACCTTAACTTTAGCTTCCAATGAAAGATCGAGTGTACGACTGCATTACTGTCAAGACGCATTAAATATTTTCTTTTGTTCACACTTTAAGCTCACAATGTAAAGTTTTTGTAGTTCACACTGGAATGGTTTGGATTGAATGTGTAACGATGCAACAGCCAAAGGTTTGATGGACGTAGACTTTTTCCCATGCTGAACTAGTGTCTGTCTGTTACCAAACGCTGTAATTTCATTTGAGTGAATAACATTTGAAGTGCCACATTAAAGCTGTTATATGGAATAAACATAAAAAAGTGCCATCAAACTCTTCTACAGTCTGTTTCATTATTGTGTAACATGGTTCACTTTGGTGTTTAGATTCATTAGGTTAGGTATTAGTCATATTATTTAACCCATAAAGACCCAGTGGTACTTTTGTGGTAGTTTCCAAATATTTTTTTTCTCTATATTTAACCTTTCTGAAGTGATTTCTCACCATTTATTGTAATATTATCCTCTGTATTTTATGTTTTGTCAGTGTACATTATGCATTTTCCTATATCATGTAGATGTTGATTAAAGCTCAGTCATTTTAAAGGGTATTGTATCAAATAAAAAAATTAAAAAAACTAAAAAGCAGAAATATCATTAAATAAACATAAAATCAAAAGTTCTCAACCACTGTCATCTATCAGCCCATAAAGACCCAGTGTTATTGTTGTGGCAGTTCTCAAGTTTTCTTAGTTAATTTGTCACCATTTACTCTAATATTATCCTCTGTATTTTGCATTTTTTAGTGAAAATCAGGTATTTTCCTATATTTAATGTACTGATAATGTAGATGTCTATTGAAGCTTTATTAAAGCACTTATCTAGTTATTTATCCTATTTCTTTGCTCTATTTATTGTTATTGTGACTTCTAATTTGTAAATTTTATGTTCTTATCCTGTTTTTTATCCCAGAAACAGTTTTTTTTTTTAATCTTCTAGAGGTTTTTATTTATTTGATCTTATTTATTTATTTGATCTCTTTACTTAATCATGCTGCTATACTGATGACTGGTAGAGCACTGAGCATGTTTTTTTTGTCTTGAAACTCGATCAAGTACCTGTCTGACAGGTTCAAGGTGTGATTTGTTGTTTTGTTGTAATGCCAAGGTAATGCAAAACAAATTAAATAAATAAAGGAACCTTGAACCTTGAAAGCTCAGATTACAGTTGAAGGGAATATTACCCAAAACAGAGAAAACGGTAGAAAAAGATCATTTTTTTCCCCTGCAAAATAAATCATAGTCATTGTTCAAACTCCATAGGTTTTACTGATGAATCAATGTTGTAGAAAGGGACGGTGTTTCCATGGTAACTACAGAGCCTCTAAACATCCAAATGGGTCATATCTGATGACCACGAAAAGATGACAAACTGTATTTTACACCAATTATTTACATGTAGTGATAAAATTCGTGGATCAACAGATACTAAACATTTTACATTAATAGATGGCTTTAGTCGATGGTGGGTGTTTGTTTGGGTCTTTAAGGGTTAAGTCAGGGCAAGTTTCTAATATATTAATACAAGTCAGTGGAACAAGTGATAGACTGCACGTGTGTGTTCAAACTCCTTGCATGCACAGTTGCAAGAGGCCTATGTGGAAGGTTAGATATGCCAAATAAAAGGTGCATATAGGATTTCTGCCTGTTGTGGATGTGCATGTGACTGCCAAGGCCTTCCTGTATGCTCCTAACGCTGGCGTGGCTAAACAGTGTGGGGGTGCAACACACTCATAGCCTTTAACACAAAAGAATCTCATGATGCACTTAGTGTAGGTGCCAGGCCTGATCAGCGACTTTTGAGAAAAGACTGAAAAATAAAGTAAAATAAGCAAGCAGTGCCAGGTACAACAAACCCTGCAGCGGCACTGGGCTTTAACGGGTATATTATTTTATGATTAGTAGTTCGCAGTAGTAGGTTGTCCTAACTATCCTTTACTTAAAACCGTAAAATACCTCAGCAGATGTTTCCTGATCAGAAACATCTACTGATATGAAAGGTTTAATAACTTCTGGACCATTAATCCTGTCAATACACTGAAATAATTCAGGTAAAATGCAGTTTCTTAGTTTTTTAGCTGCATCAGATATGATGTGGGTGTTCAGAGGCTCTGTGATGAATGTAGAAACACTAACTTCTGCAACATTGATCCACCAGTAAAACCAGTGCAGTATGACAGTGACTGTAGACTCTTATTTTTGTTGTTCAGTTAATGATATATTTTGGTAATAAAGCCAATTTTCCCTCAGTTTCTTCTGTTCTGATATAATAACCTTTGAATTTACTTTGAGCCTTTATAAGTATTTATATTGTCAGTAAATTAAATAAAGCAAAACACTTGATTTCCACTGAAAAATGCAAAATGGAGTGAATAATATAATAACCAAGTGGTTCCAGGCACAACAAGCCCCGCCCCTCACATATATTGTAGTTTATTTTTGCGTCGATCCAGCGGATGTCATCATGTCCCTGCGTGTGGTGGTGTCAGCATATCGATTACCTCTATATATGTGCCAAGTTTGATGCAAATTGAAACAACTTGATATTTTAACCAACACACACTAACACGACCACATTTCACCGGTTTTAGCCTCACTGCACCGGCTGCCCATACGTTTTAGGATTGGTCTTTAAAATTCTTTTATTTACTTTTAAATCCCTCCATGGCCTTGCCCCGCCCTACCTTTCTGAGCTGCTGCAGCCTTATGCTCCACCCCACTCTCTCCGGTCAGCTGACCAACTGCTCCTGAGGGTTCCTACGACTAAACATAAGTTCAGGGGTGGGCGTGCTTTTGCTGCAGCAGCTCCTAAACTATGGAACGAGCTCCTTCTCCATATCAGACAGACCTCCTCTGTCTGTGTTTAAATCCCTTCTTAAAACCCATTTTTTCTCCTTGGTTTTTGAAATCATGTGAGATGTGTTAAATGTATCGTTCTTATTCAGCTGTTTTATTTGGTGCTGGTTTTATTGTTCTTGTTTTAATTTGTTTATTGTTTGTAATTATACGGATTCTATCTTTTTAATCTATTTCTGTATTTTACTCTGTTATTGTTTATTTATTAATTTATTTTCTGTACAGCACTTTGTTCCATTGTGGTTATTTTAAAGTGCTTTACAAATAAAGCTGGATTGGATTGGATTTTTACAGATGTTTGAATTTTCGCTCATTAGAAGTAAATGGGAGGGGAAGATAAGATTTTTTTAAAAATCATAAAAAATGTGAACTTTGACCTACTTTTCCCAAAATATAAACCCAATTTGGTATGAATTCACCCAACAGTTTTGCTGCTACAGACATGTTGATTTTCACCCATTATAAGTAAATAGGAGAATTTTTTTTTTAATTCATAAAAATTTGAACTTTGACCTACTGTTCCCAAAATGCAGTGACATCTATTATGGGTCACTGGCCATCTATAAACCCAGTTTGGTATGAATTCACCCAACAGTTTTGCTGCTACAGATATGTTGAATTTCACCCATTATAAGTAAGCAGGAGAAAAAAAAAAGAAAAAAATCATTAAAAATTTGAACTTTGACCTACTGATCCCAAACTGCAGTGACATCTATTCTGTGTCACTGGCCATGTATAAACCCAATTTAGTATGAATTCAACCAACAGTTTTGCTGCTAGAGTGCTCACAGGAAAAATAAAGAAACAAACAAACCTAACCAAAAACAATATCACTTGCCTCTTCTTCGGGGTTGGGGGTAATAAACTGGAATGAGAGGTCATGCAGTGTGCAAAAAGAAAGATCATGTGCAAAAGTTTGGAGCGAAAGAGCAGTGACAGTGGGATGAAGGTAACGGCAGAGAAGGGAGTGATGGGGATTTAGCATCACTCACATGTTGCGCTGGATCATTCCCTCTTTTGTGAGGTGGACAATGAGAGCCAGGGGTACGGGGCTTAAAAAGGATACGCAACACTGAGAGCGCCAGCAACCCTGGAGAGACAGCAACCGACCCAGAGGTACCGCCAAATAAAACTTGGACTTGCACAGAACCCGTGGTCACTGCACTGCCGGAAAGATACTGTTTTCTTTGAGATTCTAAAGACAAGACATCAGCCAAGAATCCAGTTTTGGGAAACGCTGAAGGATGCAAAGAGGAAGTTTGGATATCTTTGTTAATGTCTCTAGGGGGGAAATATCTTTATGGCATACAAACTAGGCTGAGCTCTGCCACGGTTGTTTGTGTTGCTTGGCAAAAATGATAACAGAGTCAAGCACGTTTGGGAATGATGTTTATGGCTTAAGTTCAATGTCCTGCTGGAGTTTGGAAGTGGGGACATTGGAGTTCAGTTCTGCAATGAGGATATGAAATTATGCATCTGCTGCTTGACTGACTGAGGGCAACAGTGCTGACAGTTCAGTTGTTCAGTATTGGAAGATTAGTTGGTTTTGCATGGAGGGGAATTAGTGGTGAACAATAGCTCTGGACTGCTTGATAGGCAATCTTATTGTCTTACAGCTGTTTTGGGTTAAAGCTTTGCTGGCTCCAACCAATTGGACAGAATTATAAAGAATAATGAGTTTCCTATCTAATGTGGGAAACATATATAATTAGAATTAGTTACATTTAACCTTTTCATGCATGAATGATTAGAACCTTAGTCAAGACATTTTTTCCTGTTTTATTATTCCTCTTTTAGCATGAAAGAAACCACGCAATTGAGGTTTTTTTTTTTTTTTTAAAGGAGTTGCAAAAATGTTCACTTAGCCAAACACCGTGCATTTAATTTTTGAAGCAAAAAAAAACATGTATTTAAAACCTAATATCAAAACGTGATCCAGAAAACTATGCAATAAAAGCATTTTTAATGCTGCTAATCAGATGTTTTCCACAATTTTAACATACTCTGATACTAGTTATTATTCACGTCACGGAGATAATAGGAGAAAAAATGGTTTTGTTTGTTGATTTACACTAAAACATGTCACTGCAGATCAGGTTTATGAAGAACAGCAAAGTTACAGTAATGGTAGGAATGTCAGTCTATTATGGGATGATGCATAAGTGTCCACTGTGTTGGCTGATATGGAACTAAAACAATCAAACACGTGAATATATGAGAGATCAGCTTTGCATAGTGGTCCAATGCAGTGACCACTATGCATGAAAGGGTTCATTTGAAAATGTTTTGTAATTATCAGTGTTTTAAAAAAACAAAACAAAAAACAAACAGTGTTTGACTTTGGTTCTGGAGTATGCAAAACTCTATAATGTGAGAAATCTCCTCTAATTTTAGTGGACGCATCTTGCCAAAACACAATTAAAATGGGCATCTTCCATCAAACACCATCAATAATAATCAGTCATAATGTGAACTCTGACCTGTTATAACCTCGACAAATAACAATAACCCATCCTTCCAACTCGATGCAATGGAACTGTCGAGAAAACTTTACCTCGAGTGAACACAGTGTACAGTGTTTTTGTGTGTGTGTTTTTATGCTTGGTATTAGTAGCACTGACTGACCTAAAGCTTGAACTAATTTGGAGAACTCCAAAAGCTAAGCTAACCTTTAACCCCTGAGACATTATTCCAGGTAAATGTGCTGCTGTGTCAGAGGAGCTGCTGTGAATATGTGCTTGTGTTCTTTTTCTTCAGTGGTTTTGCTTTACTGTGTTTTAGGGTCAAAACAGGGAGGAAGAACAGAAAATAGACAGAGAGAGGAAGTGAAGTTTGACAGGATTTAACAAAATAACTGGAACACACTGAACAACAACTATTTGAATTTTGGCCCAGTAGTTGTTTTTTTTTTTGGGGGGGGGGGTCTTTTCCACGGATTTTTACGTACGTCTTTTGTTTACAGTATTGTACAGGAAGCTTTTTAGAGTAAGGTCTATAGCAAGAGTTTTTTTTTTTTTAGAGTATATACTAACCTTAATGTCAGCTACTATGAACTATTAACCTGCATGTTTTGTTCTGTCTGTTTTTGTCTTCTTGTGCAGTACACAAAACTGCTGAAGACTTGAATTTCCCTTGGTATCTATCTATCTATCTATCTATCTATCTATCTATCTATCTATCTATCTATCTATCTATCTATCTATCTATC
>JAQQZY010000020.1:15402798-15423913 GCA_030068375.1 Ostorhinchus rueppellii | reverse complement strand
CTATCTATCTATCTATCTATCTATCTATCTATCTATCTATCTATCTATCTATCTATCTATCTACCTACCTACCTACCCACTGTACCTACTGTATCTCCTGCACCTACTATACCTACCTACCATACTTATCTCCTGTACCTACCTACCAACCTACTGTAGAAATACAGTAAAAAAAAAAAAAAAAAAAAAAAAAACACAAGGAAAACAGTGTCTAAAAATCCCTAATCTAAATTTTTATTGTGAGTCTGTCTCACTCACAGCTGTGATTTGCCCCCGAATTTCACAAGCAGCAGAAGATGCACTGAGCATGCTCAGATGTTGATGGAAAGAACAAGCTTTATTCTATCAGCATGTTTTGAAATTGTTCCTATTGAGCTAATGGTTGAATTGTTATGACTATTTGAAATAACTCACACATTCAGAACGCTCACCACAGACACGTCAGGGGTTAAAGGGTTATTAAAACTGTTCCTTTTTGCCCTGGACACTTCTGTTGATGTTTTGCTGATGCTTTTACAGTGTCCTTGTCCTAACTCGTGCCCACTCTCCCCTGAACAGCTGCTGGATGTTTAACAGGACACAGCTCCCCACAGCTTCTTCACGATGCTGTACACTTTAGCAGGAGGAGGCACGCTCTGCGGGGTGGCCGCCCTCGTGCTTCTCATCGTCTCCACGGCAACCGACTTCTGGATGCAGTATCGCTACTCAGGCAGCTCAGCCAATCAAGGGCTTTGGAGGTTCTGCATTAACCACAAATGCCACGCCCACACCATCACTGTAGGTGAGCACTCATTCCTGCTTCTGTTTGGGCTGTTGTTTTTACACATCCTCATTATGACCAGGAGCCAATCAGGTGTTCTCAGGGAAGTTCATTATGTTAATGAACAATAAGTGCTATTAAGTAAAAGTACATTCAGTCAAGTACTGCATTAAGTGTTGATACTTTATACCTCTACTTCATTACATTTCACGGAGATTATTACTGGTCTACAAGTAAAATACTTCCAGAATAAAAGTAACTAAACTTTACCAAGTATGAGTCACTAATAATGAAAAATTAAGTCAAAACTACTGGTTGGTTGTAGTTTCTAAGATACAGTTTTGGGTCAAAATGTGAAATTCTGAGAATTAATAAGGGAATAGTTTTTACTCAAAATGAATGTGCATCTCAGAGCTACCAAATGCACGTAAATCAAAACACTGTCTGCACATTACAGTGCATTCACTTTTCAGACTCTTTCTACTGAATCTATTGTATAAGTGTAAATAATCCACAATATATGTACTGTATGTAGTAACACTGAAAATATCAGTTAACCAGCACCTTTGGCATTTGTTTTCCAATTCATGTTATTGAAATATATAAGATTTAGCACATTACAGTCTTTTATCATTTCTAATAAATAAATAAATAAATAAATAAAACTCAAAAATCAATACATAATAATAATAATAATAATAATAATAATAATAATAATAATAATAATAATAATAATAATAATAACAATAATAAAGTCAAACAGTGTTTTGGTTTTTACTCTACAATATTTAAAATAAACATAGATGACATAAACACATCATACCATATGAGATACTACCTATCTCCATTAAAATTTTGGCTCCATGTTGATAAACTGCAATATTAAAATGCTCTTTTAGAGTTACATATTATATATTATTATATATGTTTAGTAATATTCTATAATCAAAACACAAATAAAGGAGCCTCTTTGCTTCTTACATTGTGGTAGTTCCAGGTTCTGACTATTTCTACTCTTTCTCTGTCATAATAATACTATCAAACACTAAGACTACTTACGGTGAGGTATGGTGTAACTGGTATACCGGTAGAATTACATGCATGTCAGTATTTGCTGGTGTGCGTCTCTGTGCACAGCCTTCTGGGATGCGACCCGGGCCTTCATGTTGCTGTCGGTGCTGAGCTGCTTTGCTGGTGTGGTTCTCGGCCTGAGTGCTTTCACTAACGGCACCAAGAACAGAAGGGTCCGCACTGGAGGCATTGCCCTGGTCCTGTCAGGTAAAACACCTATGTTAACCTGAATATTTATAGTTTTTTCCATTAAAACATAAATACCACAAATCTGTATAAAATGCTTTATGGGAGTGATGCTAAATGTGGCATATACTTCTTTCCTTTCATAAATATTTCAGTGTACAGTATTTTGCTTTTTCTTAATCCTCTTTTTTTATCAGGGTTTCTTGCTTTACTGGCTTTGGCAATTTACACTGGAGTGACGGTCACTTTTTTTGGCAAACGCTTTGTGGACTGGAGGTTTTCATGGTCCTACATCATTGGTTGGGTGGCTATCATCTTGGCTTTTGCAGCAGGTAACTATTGTATTTTATTTTAACCCATAAAGACCCAAACAGCTACCAGCAACACAAACCATCTACTGATCTAAACTGTTTAAAACCTGTTGATCCACTAATCCTATCAATACATGTAAATAATGGGTGTAAAATACAGTTTGCCATCTTTTCATGGTCATCAGCTATGACCCATTTGGACGTTCAGAGGCTCCATAGTAACCACGGAAACACCATCATCCCATCATCCTTTGATTCACCAGTCAATGACAGTGGATGAACACACTGGGTTTATGTTCCGTTAATGATAGATTTAAACTGAAAAAGTCACTTTTTCTTGAGTTTTTGCTCTTCCTGATGTAATAACCCTCAACTTTCCACTGAGATTTTATTAACATAAATATGAGCAATAATTTAAATATTGGAAAATATCTGATTTTCACTGAAAAACTGCAAACTATAGAGGAAAGTATTTTAATAAATGGTGAGCAATCATTTAAGATAAGTTAGACACAGAGAAAAATATATATTTTGACACTGCCTCAGAAGTACTACTAGGTTAAGAATAAGAGTTGATTCATCATAATTTGCTTCTTTTTGTGTCAGGTGTGTTTCAGCTCTGTGCTTATCAGAGGACCACTGCAGAACCTGCTCCTTCAAATGTCCCAGACAGCTGAACAAGGCAAACATCTGACTGAAGCTGTTGCATCTGGTGTCTCTGCTGCTTCTAAGTACCTACAAATAATGAAATAAACAAAGCACTGACTTGTGAGTCATTATAAAACTCCAAATTACCAGTACAATTTGGTTTTATTCAGACCCCTCTGGTATGATGAGCTGATTTGCATAATATATTAACCTCATATATACCAAACACTCTCAAATGGAATAGTTGCTTGTGTATAAGCATGTGTTTAAGTATTTATGGACTTAGTTTGTTTTTGCATCAAAACAAAATTCATACATCTGCTCAAAATGAAGCATTCTTTCCACAAGATGGCAGCCTTATGCCAAAAATAGGAGACATAGCTGACCACTAGAGGGCAACTGTCTCACCCACGGACCAAGATTCACAGAAAAACAATGAAACTCAGAACAAAAACTTCAGTATTTGGTTTCTGGGTTCATTCTGATGCTTTTGTAGAGGTATTTCGGTGGAATCTGGCAAACATCTCATCATGTGCATTGCATTACAGCAGTACTTTTACTTTCAACACTTTCTTTACCAGCACGAGTACTACAGCTTTGTGGAGACAAAATTCCAGATGACAGAATTAACACAGGAAACAATTTACTTCTCAACATCAGATTTATTTTTTAACAATAGCAAAGCCATCTCACAGAGACTACTTTGAATTACACAGAATGCAAATAAATATATATATAGGACCATAGCAGATTTAAGGACATTAACAAATCAATACAAAATTATTTACAACACTTTGAATAGTGCAAAACCACACCTATACTGTCCTCATCATTGAGAATCTTGCATCGAGTCCTCTGGAGGACAGTGGGTGTGTGCTGCCCCCTGCTGGGGGATTGTAAGAACTGACAGTACTGTGTATGGCATGTTGACAAAAACCTTGGCTCCACCCATGAACAGAACTCCCCTGAACCCAGATGCAGAAGAGTTAATGCCTGCTCACATCTTTTTAGAGTCCACACCAATAGCTCAATGTACAGTCACTGAGATGTGGCGCCGATATGCACTGTTACCAAATTTAAACAGGTCATAAGTGGGAAAAAAGGCAAGCATTCCAAAAAGCTGAATAAATCATCTGTCAATTAAAGCCAAGTGATCACCATTAAAAGACACGCTCTTCCTCAAATGGACATTTGACAACTACTAATGCCAAGATGTTCAGAGTGTGGACCCCATCAAAAGCAAAAGAGTTTGAAATGACTGAAGTTTAGAACCAAAGCCACCTGAAGGTCGTGGCCACCACCCCTGAGTGAAAACTATTTAAAAAGGTCTTAGCACCATCAGATACCACAGAACACCAGCTTTGCCGTTTCTTTTCAGTTCAAACATAATTTTTCAGATTGTGACAGACAAAGCACATCGTTTTAAAGTGCGCTCGCTCTCTCGAGCCATTCCTTTCACTCACATTTTTTTTTTCCTAGCACAGTTTCTTCCCCACAAACATCAAGCTCCATTTAAAAACAGCACACAAAGATAAATTACATTTTTGCCATGCATAACAATTAGTTGCATATTGAAATTTCTTTTGGGACCACTTCTTTTTGCTGCCAAAACTTAGACCTTAGATCAAGTGTGGTTTTAAATTCTCCTCAGAAATGAGAGAATGCATATACAGTGTCAGTCAAGTGTCGATATTGAAGACATGTGCATGAATGTTACAAATACATTATCGGTGCTACTTGAAATAACCTGAAGATTCTAGAAATGCCACTTGGTCCTCAAGAGGCCCAGGGTCTTTAACATGTGGTAGTTGAATTTTCCTTGCAGACATTACATGAACAGACATCTGAACATAACAGACCTCAAATCTACCTTTGAGGACCAAGGTTAATTGAAAAGTTGGACATGAAAACATACAGATACCGTGAACAACCACAGAGGTATCTTCTGTCCTAAATACTTGTGCATTGATGATGCATTCATCCAGTTGAGACTGGAAGGGGGGAGATAAATCACCTCTGAGCATTGATCATTAAACAGGTTTAAATCATGCCAAAGACGAGGAAATACTGCAATCACTGCTGATTGTAGAAAGAGAGAAATGATAGGACCATCAGGAAGAGTATCAAGCCTTCATGAGCTGATCTGAATTTGAAATTTCACTTGTCGTCATTTCAACCCATAGTTAATTAGGAAGATAAGAACCATTTGAGAGGAAGATTCTGCAGATACGATGGACACGTTGAAGGGCAAATAAGAGAGAAAAGAATTTAAAGTCATCTCTGTGCACTCATGCAAAAGACGTGCACTGTGTGCATCTTTGGCAATGCATAGCACTACATCCCTGGTGTTGAGGTGCAATAATACACACTACAGCAGGCTAATGCTGATTGGTATAGCCCTGTTCAGATTGCATGCTCAGGGAGAAGAATGTATGTAGGACAATGGATAACAAGTTCCAGATGTGAAACAGTTTGTATAAAGTGCCTCTGAAATGGCACGTTGCTAGATCAGAGCCGTTTGGCTTTGGTTTCAATGACGGACACGCTGCAACCAGGCAGGTGTATACATTTTTGGCTCAGCTCTGTGTCACATAAATCGTGGCATGTCCTTTAATATACTGCACTAGGAGGAAGTATAGCCCTTCAAGTTAACAAGCTGTCTCAAATTGCACAGGTTGGCCACTCTTCCTCTAGCCTACAGCACAGGCTATGTGGGAGCACAGTCCGAGCACGTGAAATTTCTCCCGGCGGGTTCTGCTGGGAAGAGGCCCAAAATAATCCTCCAGTCACAAGTCAACCAATCTCTCCATCCATCAGCAAGGGTTATGTGTCCTGTTGATACCTATATCAAAGACGGGAGGAAACCAGTTCAGTATGATACAATGAAATACAGGCTTAATACCCTCGCATTAAGTTACTTGGCAACACAACCACACCTGTTACAGGCATTCATTTGAACAGTTTCCGTGAAGTAGCACAAAGCCAATTATGCAACAGGGTAAATACACAATTTACGAGAATATCAAAGTTGTTATCAGACTATCAGGATAAATATATTCTGAAGGTCAAAACTAGGTCATTGAAAGAGTGAAATTAAGATATCTTGGCATCTTTAATCAAATTAAGAAACTATTAATAACGTGAACGGTCATCTTAAACAAATGGCTGCAGCTTGAGCAATCCTTATGTAAAGCACTATCTTAAGACTGGATCCTGTTCAAACAAATCAAATGTATCTTTATTAACACCCTTGTCAAAGTAAGATCTAAACATCATTAGTTATGTGAGATACATGAGACCTGTTAAAATGAAAGTCTGTCAAGTCTGGTGGCTAATGTTCTTAAATGTGATGAAAATTAGACATGTCTTACCCGCTTTGTAAAGTAAACTCGGGTAGTGCACCCAGAGATGTCAGCTGTTCCTCCAAGGCCACAATACGTAAACCTATGTAGCCTGAAGACAGTAGCAGCAGCACAACCCTGTAACAACAACAAGAGGATGGGTCAAACACTCTGCCTTTTACTGGCTCTATTACAAGTCTTCAGCTTTTCTGTAGCTTAAAGTTTTAGGCAGATAAATGGATAAGACCACACCTTATACTTAGTGAACCAAACATGAAGTCAGAAGCTTCATTAGGTGTGGACAGAAGTCACAAAACTAGATAGAAGATGAGGAAAGAGACAGAAGACAGGACAAAAGAGTAAAAGCACGTGCTACTCACAAAATCAAGTAAATGAAGAGTAGGGTGTTCAGGGTGCTGGCCTCTCTCTGAACCAGCAGGGACCGGGCCTTTTCTGTCACGCTCCATACCCAAGAGCCACCTAGGACAGGAAAAGGAAATGTGAGCGCTATGTTGAGAGGTTACACCTCTGAAGACCCAAACGTGGTTTGAATATGCAAACTTGGAAAACGTAAGTAGACAAAGACTTTAGCGCATGTGTAGGACTGCATTACCTGATACTGACAGATCTTCTGAAGATGAGCTATCACTCTGCTGCATATGCAAGCTCCTAAACGTGGAGCCACTTCCATTAGGCACTTTCTCTGAAGGAGAAAAAGTGAAAGTGAGCCAATAGATTATGGAGTTTACACATCTGCTAGCTCAGACAGAAAATAATTTGAGGTGACTTTAAATACTTCCTTACAAGTTACAGTAGCAAAGAACACATTAACTCAAGATCATTGCTGCCCATTAGAAAGGCCTGTCTGCTCATTAGCCTATGAATGTGAATTAGAATGGCTGTTGACCTCTCACCTCTGTGTTGTCTTTGCACAGGTTGCTCTTGTAATGACTGCGATTCAGAGCCATCAAACAAATCTAAGCTCTCATCTAAACTGGACTGGCTGGAGTTCTGTTGAGATTAGAGAACAACGTGGTTCAGATAAAAGAGAGGAGCCTGTCAAGTTTTTTTCCATTAAATATGCGATCTCTAAAAATACTGAGGCCTATGCAATAAGTTGCTTACCACAAGTTTGCTCTTGTCGAAGCTATTCTCGGCCGAGGAGAAGACAGGACTACTATTTGTGCTGCCATCCTGAAACAGAAACATTTCCATTTTAAGCATTTAGAACTACACTTCAATAAGATACAATTTTAATGTGAAATTCATCAAATTGTCTGCTTTTTTTTTTTGGACAATAAAAATACGGACCTTTTTGCTTAGAGAAAAATATACAGTACAACGATACTACAACCTGTTACAGTATTGGACATATTTTCAGAAAAGGATATTTGGCAGATGGTACTCAATGGTAATAAAAACAGCACATTACAAACACCATTAAAATATAACTGTGTATACACGTATCTAAATGTGTGGGATATGAGGAAATGTACACCGTTATAATTTTTCAGTCACATTTGGCAGAAGAAGCAATCCAAATTTAATTTTTTTTTTAAAAAATCAGTGCTGAAAATCTAGCTAGACAGCAATACAAAGTGTTACTGTTGTGCATTTTCAGGAATTTTTGAGATCTTTCAACATTGGACCAGAGCCACTCACCTCCAGCTGAGGACACAGCGAACGCAGCAGCTGATAACAGGCCTCTCTATTCCGCAGAGACACAAAAAGGTACTGAGTAATGAAAGAAAAGCAGAAAAAAAAAACCCACATTAGGCACCTTCAGTACTGTCAAAACTAAATGGGGAAAAAAAGGTATTTGAAGTCAGACAAACACAAGGTCAATTTTATCATTGGTTGAATAAGAGGTCAGTGTAGGCTGAAGGTGATGAACTAACCTTGTCTCCTTCTGTGGTGCGGATAGACAAGGCATTTGGCACCAGCAAAGCCGTGTTTTGCTTTTTCACGATGTGGATGGAGGAGACTGGGAGCACGACCTGCAAGAACAGTCAAACACAAAAGTTTAGTTTGTGTGTGGGACTACAGTAAATAATGAAATACGTGCTACAAAAGACAGACTAAATGTTACATCTCACAACATTTTAATCAATAAAACATCTTTGATAAACTGGTGCCTACCTTAGTGTCTTTGAGCAGAACTGAGGAGTAGAAACAAGCATGTCTGTCTGTGATGTAGAGCCGTCCATGGTAGGGCACTTCCTTCTGCAGGGCACAGAGGTATGCTGGGAGAGACAAGACATTCACTTTAATGTAATGTGTGCATTTATTCCTGTATCGTTACGTCTTCCAAGGCCAGTTACTTACCATGTATCAAGTCTTCACTCTCAGGAATGTCTGGAAACAACTTGTGGAATGTCTTGTTGTGCTTTATGAAGCTCTGAGGAGAGAGGATTAAACATTTTAATCCAAATATAAGGGTAGAACATGGAAAACTGAGTTGACATCTAGGCTAAACTGCAGCTTTCTACAAACACTTGACATTCATCTACTCTGATATTAATTATTTTCTCCATTCATGCACACCGACATATTGAATGTCGGTCATGAGTATTGTACATTGATCTGACAGGTCAAACAACAGGTCCTTTCAAGTCATGTTTAGTTTACACTTAAGGTGGACTTACACTTTGTGGGCCTGATCCTTCGGTCCTTTCAAACCCTCTGGTCTCAACATCAAATGTCTGCGACCTGTAAAAAGACAAATAGCCCAGTTGTCAGTTTAAAGATTATTGGTGGTTTAACTGGTTTGTGGTGTCGTGGGAGAAGAGTGTAAGGACAAATAATGCTACAAAGTCCCCGCAGACTTCCTCTAGTATAGGGTGGTGTAATATGCATATCCTCTATCAAATTAATTAGTCAGTGAGTCAAACTGCATGACCCTTAATGAGATGAAGCATGATGAACATCTAAGGGAGAGAGGAAAAAAAAAAAGTTCCCTAAGTGGCCGGCTTGTAGCAGTGTGACAGTCGTGTCACTAGAGATAAAGAGTGAGGTTCATCTGAACAAATCCACCTTGACCATTTTTATCACGTGAAGGGACAGTGAGTCCACAGCGGCTGTGCAGTCATGTGTGTATCACGGCTTAACAGCAGCTGAGTCTGGTCTTATGATACAGTACACAATCAAAATAGCTGTGAGCCTCTGCTGGATGAAAAAGGTGCAACTGTAGGCATGGGAAAACTGAGAAACAGTATTTGTCACATCTAATCAGGTATAAAAAGGTCTCGGCACTTAAAAGTTTAACTGTCTTTATTGATCCAACTACCATATTGGAGAAGTAGTTAATGCCACAAGTGGGGACTTCAAAATTTTCCTGAATACATTTTAACATGGATTTTCAACAATATCCCAAATAATTACCTTTTATTAACTTTATTAAGTAATGTTCAGACTGATGAGACACATGTTCCTGGACTTTTAAGTCATTTTAGATTGAGTAGGTCGAGGGTTATTTTGGGATTTCCTGTTTGTCTAAAATGACTTGTGGTTTGAAAATGTAGTTACTGTTCTTCAAATAGATTTATTGGTAACTTTACATTTTAAGTGGCATTTAATTGGTGTCTGTGCCAATAATTTCTATCTCTAAACAGCTTCTTTAAGTCTCAAATTAATGACTGAAATTCCGCAGTAATTCTTACCTGATGGCTACTTGTCTGGTGAGTGTTTTGTGCTGTTGCTGGATTTCGAGTTGTGCCGCTTCTAGACTCAGAGCTTTCCTGGTTTCCACCTTTTTGATGCTTGCATTGCTCAAGCTGCTCCTGCTTTTCTTCACTTTGGCTGGAAGCCCGCCACCACTGCTCTCTACGGGGTAGTTACTGAAAATGGGAGAGAGTCAAGGCTTTAGCAATACACAAAATACTGCTCAGATACAGTATTACAGTCAAACAGCTTGTAATTTACTGGCATTATTCGAAGTGCAGAGAGTCCCGTCCAAGATCTGCACCTAAGAAAACTCAGAATCTCTGACGGATTTAAAAATAGCACACAATACTAAAACTTTCATTTAAGAGCAAGTGAAGAACCTGTTTACTTAAGTGATGAACAGGAAATATCTTACAGGTTTTCAAGATGAGAACGCATTAAAACAACAGGAAGTAAAGGAACTGACTTCTACAAAATCTTTGTCTCTAAAGATGGCAGACAAGCAGATGAAAGTACTGCATTTGGTTAGGTCGTATTAGATTGAGAATCAACCACATGTTTACAAACCCAAACCACTCCAAAGCCTTTAAAATGACTTTGTCTTTGTGATGACTTGGTACAGCAGACCAGTACAACAGGCATATCTTTATGCGTTAGGCAACTCTAGCTTTCCACATCAAGTTTTATTGATACACACTGCGTCAGTGCACATCTCTTGGCTGCTTTACAAGCTACATAATGTGGCTTATGATCTGACACCAATGAGAGCCTGTAAATATGCCATGCCAATAAGCTCTTAAAAATAAAGATTTACTACAGCTCTTTAAAATCTATGGTTTGTCCTTGACCAGAAGCATATGTATGTGAGGCTAAGGGGTCATGTAACAACAAATGTACAGATGTCAACAACATTAACACAACAAAGAACAATACATGGACCAATTGTACTGTTGCTAGACATAGTAAAAACAAAAAAATAAAATGCCAAGATCATCTTACCTGGAAAATTTAAATCTCTTTGATGAACGAAAACTAATATACCTGCTCACAGTAGGCATTGCTTTTACCTTAAAATAAAACTTTAGAATATACTTTAAACTATCCTCTAGTAAAAGAAAAAAAAAGTTGATTTTTTTTTTTGTTTTTTTACAGTCTTAACATTCTAAACGTGTGATCCAAACTAAGTTTTTGTGTTAGTTAAGCAGCAAGTCTTTGCTGCATCCTGGCAGAAAAAAAACTTGCTGTATGAATGTGCTGGTAATAAGGAAGCCACTCAGTGCTGAGAATGGTGTGACACTCCGTAGTGAGTGACGTCAAACTCAACCACTCCCCCAAAGCCAAACAGGCATGAAAAGAGACCAGCGTACACACAATTCTCCTTGCATAGACACAGTGAGTGGAATGAAACACAAGTACTGACATGTTTAAGGAAAACAACTAAGCCAGTCTATTAAAATCTTGAACCAAGACATTATTTTATCCAAAATCCAAAGCTTCTTCTGAGATTTGATCTGAAAAGCAAACAAGGTAAGAAACTTTAAAAAAAAAAAAAAAAAAAAGGTGTGTGCGTGAGAAAGTTTCATACTTGAGGTGCTTTGGCAAGCCCATCTGGTCTGATCTAGGAGTGGTACACAGGGCACACATCTCCCTTCAGGCACAAAAGAAAAAGAAAAAAAAATGTACACGACAAACTCTTCAGTCTTCCTTTAACCAAGTCACTATGCTAAGAGACTTGATAAAAGTAGCTCCACATGAACAAGTCGTAACCAGCCATTAACTGGCAATACAACATTAACATAATCATTTCCTAGTTAGGTTTCCAAGCCACATTTATAATCAAGTGTCATTACCATGCTTCTTTCACTTGAACAGTAACCCCGTCATATGTGAACATTTTCACTAGAGTTGCCTGAAGAACTGGAGTAAAGGTCAGAGTGAAGGAAAAAAAGGCCCATGGTGGTTAACTTACCCTGTAATTAGACTGAAATGATTATCAAACGATATCCATCTCTATTTAACCACTTATCAATTAAACCATCAGAAGATATTTGGAAGTTAGCAGTGAAATCATGTACAGTACACAATCTTGAGCGCTGTTGTTTATGTTTTAATATTAGGCTGATTAATTATAGATTAAAAACAAACTGCTAAATTCTAACTGCAGAAAGACGCAGAACCATATAGCGGACCATAAAACTCCTGTTACTGTACACATTCTGTTGAGGTTAGGTGTGTTAAAGATGACAAACTGACAAATTCATGAACTGGCTGTTTTCAAGATGATGATGCATTTCCATGTATGCACACCTGACCCATTTCCTCAATGGGGTTAAAGTTGAAGGTTTATAGTGGCACTTCTTAAATACTATAAACTGTTTGAATTTCTCAACAACTTCCTCTTTACTACAATCAAACCATAACCAATAACAAGGTCATGTTGAAACTTCATGTTCAAGTCGGGAAGCCACACACTGCACACCTGTTCAACTGGATATGCGGTTTAAAACGTACATGCAAGAAAAGGTAAATATTCCATAAACATAAAAACCCATGGGCGTATAGTCATATGGGGATGTACATAACAAGATTCATATCATGTGTGCTTGAAAGAGTAGTGCTAATATTACTTTAATCATTTACCCTGAAGGACAGCTGTTTTTGCACTCATCAATATACTGCGTGTAGTTTGTCAATACAGTTTGATGATAAGCCTGCCACCCACTTTACTGGGTCTTCCGTTTATTGCAGAGATTACAGGAAATATCGCTATGGTCTTGTTACTGGTAGGATGACACTGTAGTGACAAAAAAAATCCACGACAATACAAGAACAAATCATATTTCTAAAACGCAAACAAATTATAATGGTCAGCTGACTAATCAGACATAAGTGTGTAAAGGTCAGATTATGGCCTTGACTTCTGACCCACTTCCTTGTCCAAGCAATCATTCTGGGCAGCTGTTCAAATCATTACCAAGCCTAACTCTAGAAGATCTACATAAACGTATCAATGGTTCTGGAGCATTAGATTAACATGGACATGCAGGACATTAGGAGCACAGTTATCTGACCAGTTTGTGTCAGATGAAAAACAGCATGAAGCAACCTCACATGATGACAGTTATGTTGTGTGAAATGGAAATTACAGGGAAACACTAGAGTTAAACGGTTTTCTTCATCTAGATTAGTTCTAGTACTATCTAAGGGGAGTGGCTTAACCTATCTGTCAGTGTCATTGTTCTGAGCTCAGATCCATGTCCTTCTTTTAGTAGGTTTCCACTGACTGCGTGGAACTGATTGTGAAAACAACAAATTGAAAAGAACTGCATTCAGGGTAAAAACAAAATTCAGACTTACAACACTGGTATGACTTCAACTGACAGTCCTACACAGCCAAACAATGAGCCTAAACCCAAATAACTCAGCCATGCCTTATCCAAGACAGTTCAAAGAGTACTGGCTTAGGTGAGTAACTAAATATGCTTACTCAACTTACCTTCCGGACTCCCCAGAGAAATAAGTACCAGCCAGAGCTCCCTGATGGTTTAAAGTGACTTTCCCTCTCTCCATGATCAACCAGTTTTCCTAAACGTCTTCAACAATGTCCAACACCCTGAGGCCACCACTTGTTGAAAGATCTGAGGGACTATGTCTGGTGATTATCTTGTGCACTTAGACCCTGAGCACTGTCGGCTAAATGCAAAGGGTATAAAGGTCTGTTTTACAGCAATAGCTAAACATGAAGAACACGACAGAGCCAGAACACACAGCAGTACAGGGTGGAAAAAAGGGGAGAGTGAAAGAAGCAACTGGGATTTCAATGCTAAAATGCCCTCCCAGGCTTTGTCTTAGACTGTTGCTGTGGAAACTAAGTGAATAGTTTCAACAGTAGAACCAGGGGAGGGATGGGGGAGGATTGCTGGGCTATTCTCAGTTCAGTGGAAGGCTTTACCACAACTTTCAATAGCCCATTCTCAATAACAAAAACGACATGGGTTTTAAAGCAGACAGTATAATATACATGACAATAGATGGCTCATACTCTTTGTGGAGGATGTACACAGCACAGGTCTGTCAACCACAAGAACAGCTATGTAAGTGACAATACACAGACACTCAGAAAATTTTATTCGAATAGTCAAGTTTAATGCAACAGTTGCCAAAAAACTACACGACAAATCAACCATTGTGAGACCCAAGTGATAACGTCATTGTTTTTGTTTAATGGAAAATTTATATTTTCTTGTTATCAAATGTGATAACATGAAGAGTTGTCTGTCACAGTTTTGACTTGCAAAAAAAAAAAAAAAAAAAAAGGAATGAAAGATCTTTCAGTTTGGATTGTTGGTTGATGAAAAAGCACTCTGAAGAATACTGCTAAAATGACAGCCAACCTCTATTCAGTTTAACCAATTCCAAAAATTTGTTCTAAAAACAAAGAATTGAGTAAGCAGGATCCTCTGGAAAGAAGTCAACTAAGACAGCCCAATTTATGTACTACAGGACATTCCACACAGCTGATGAGCTCCTCAGGGTATAAAGTTTGGATGCTTTGATTCGTTGTCTCAAGATGAAACAGCTGATCCCAGGAGTCCAAGTGCAGACGTCAGCAGTACACAAGCTGGTCTGCAAGCACCCTTACACAAAACTGTCCCTGAATGGGTTGATTAGGTCCAAGCTTTCCAGTAAACCAACATTATAGCAATGAAGTATTACAAAGATTCATGTCAAAGAAATCTCTGTGAGAGCAGTCAGTTAATTGAATGTCTGAGTAGTGTGACAAAACCATTTTCTGGAGAACTGTGGGCAAATTGTGTGACCCATTCCTCATCATGGAATCTGTTTATTCCACAGCAAAAATCAGTTATTCCATGTCCATACTCAGAACACATCAAAATATGTTCTATTGTTTGGTCAAGCAATTCTAAAGATACGATAAGATTAAAAAAAAAACAAAAAAAAAACAAAAACCTCCAAATAAAAACCAAAAGAGAAAAAGTCTTTAGAGTCAATTTTGTGTTGGCCCCAAAGAGATGATGTGCCTGTGTGTGTTAAGAACAAGTGCATGTATGTTTGAGTGGGAAGTCATGTGACTTGTGCACACAGTTTTTCCCTCCACTTCCTCTGCTCTAACTGGCCACTGAGACAGAGAGGCTCTTTCTTCGAGGCATCTCAAGAATACTTTCAGTGATCTGGCATGTGAGCAGCAGCAGCCAGTAGGAAGTGGAAAATCTCACCTGACTCCAAAAATGAAGTAAAAGTAGGCCATTCCATTACAAAGAGTGATGTAGAACAGAAACATCAGCTGATACCAGCTCCTCAGAATGTTGTCTTGAAGACCAAAAACTCTTACTGCTCCCGCTTCATTTTAAATAAAATTAAATCTGAATCTGCAAAATTCAGATGGACATGAAAATTAACTGTAATGTCGTTCAAAAATGTTTCTCAAACATGAATGCAGCCTCAAAGCGTTAATAGTCTTGCATACCACATAGCAGGTATTTATTCAAGCATCCTGGAGGGTGGAATGTTTACAAAAAGATCACCTCTGCTGGTTTCAACATTTTACACAACTCCACTGAAAAACTGAGTATATTAAGAACAGTCAATTTCAAGTTAAGCTTTGTTTTTTTCTAAGTGTATTCTCAGAAACTGTATTTAAAAAAAAACAAAAAAAAAAAAAACCCTACTGCACTTCTGTTTAGGAAGCCAGCTTCTGAGGGGATGCACTCTTTGACACAGTAGTGACAAAACCCTATCCCATTTTTCCAAAGGACTAGGTTTTATCTTCAAATAAAAATATTGTTTAAAAAAAGAACAAATACATTCTGTAACCAAACATCATGCCAATGTTAAAAAGCAGAGTATACAACAAGATCTAGTGGAGTTTGTGATTACGTCAAGACTTTTTTGCATAGCTTGAATAAAGTACAGGTGGAATTCCCCAAACTACTGTGAATACAAAACGGTGAGTAAGAAGAATTGACCATTTTTCTTGGCACTGCAAAAAGGCCAAAACAGTGGTCATTAACACTAGGTTGACAGAGGCAACACAAGAGCCCAACCTTGACCAGTGTGCAACTCTTCATTTAGCAATAAACAGTCCAGCAAATGTGGTTTTCATCCTCTAACTAAGGCCTTCCTTCCACGCCTTCAGACCATCTCATAATTTGGACCTACATGGTATATTCACTAGCCACAGCAGGCAGGGAAGCTCTTTCCTGAGAGCATCTTTCTGGAGCAGACGCCAGCAAGGCTGCCCCACCCAGCCTATTCCAGGATTCTCAAACCCGCTAAGCTCTGCAGTTATACCAGGTTCTTCCTTATTCAGACAAGGAAATTCATATTTTCTCCCAGTACAATGCAAAGCAAACTGCAAATCACTTTATGTTGTACTCTATAATGCAACAATTTCCCTGAACGGCAGGTTTTCTGGTATTTTCACTTTCTTTAAGGACATTTAGTGTTTAATACACAGAAAATGTTACAGATATAACTGTATGAATGCAAATTACATGTATATGAAGACAACCTTAGCTCACACACAAGCCAAAAGTCTTCCATACATACTTGTGTGTAGTGGAAACAGATTATCACCCCACATACCATACTACACACACCACTGCTATCCTGACAGTCAGCCAGGGGGCTCCAGCAAATGGCTATCTATGGGGAGGAAAGTAAAAGGCAAAGCTCAAAGGACGAGGAGTACTAACAGTGAGATAGAGGGGGCATTTATATAACACCATCTACCACCTGTGGTTGACTCATGGGAGCTAAAAATAGGCGTTTCTGGGAAAACATAGACTTGCTCTTCTCATGTTTGTCAAGTGTGTATGTTTCCTTCTGGGGTATAGAGTAACAAAATATAGACAACCTATGCAAGCATGTTCAAGTGCGTGTGTGTATGTATGAATTAAGTTATGGTTACATCACTGCCTAGCTGAACCTCATCTATCCATCATAAATATGCCTTAAAAAAACAACAACAATGCAGTTATACTTATTTGACTCTGAGGCTGCTAAATAAAGCTGTGCTTGATACACGGTCTCCACGCCTTTATAAATAGATTAGCCAGGTACTAAACACAAACAACATACATAACACTTCATAGTGCCAATGTGGGTCAAGCTTTGTGCTCTTGGAGTGACGCTCATTGAGGACAAACACAAAGATTACAACATGTCTGAACATTAGCGTACAAACTGTTCAGCGAAATGACTGGACCAACTGTCATCCCAAGAACATCTTTTCATTTCCAAGAGCAAGCAGCTTGTTGACAATGACGAATTACAATTTGATCATTTCATTTGTACAATTTTTCAAGCTATATCTTTGGAGCCCCCCCACTCCCTACTGCGGTAATCAGTATCAGGTGCTTAAATCACTTAACTGATGACTAGCTAACGACGTAATGCTAAACACACACAGTGCATCCTGCTGATGCCGTGTCCGCTAATGCTGGCTCTGCTAATGAACAGGGCTATCGCAAAAATGCTCTAAAAACAAACGGTCACAATTATTAAATATATTTTCCTCATTAGACCACATGTGACACTTCAGTTATTTTGTGGTGTCAGTGGATGTAACAAATCGTGACATTATATTTACGGCTTATTCAACTAGCCGAATGCCAACATATCTTACGCTAGGTTAGCATGCTAGTTTTGGCTACCCAATGGGAGACGCTACGTGTGATGCATTTTGATAAACGTACATTTTACGATTACAACATCAACTGTCTGGCCAGAATTAGATGGGACGTTAACGACAAATTAAACGACATGAGAATTTTACAAGAAATTTTCATTAAGAAACGAGATGCTAGTAGATAGCATCCACCCTGTTGATGATGCTCACCGGCAGATAACGGTTCAACTAGCCACATCCATTCCACTCACCTCTCTTTCATGAAGTGCTTGATTCGGACAATAGCCTTTTCGTCTATCTTCCTGAGGAAGGTTTTTAATCTTTCTCTCTTGTTTTCAAGCATTCTTCCCTCGGCCAGTGGTGGTCGTTTCGTTTCGCAACGACGCTCCACGCCAAACTCCGCCGTCCTTGTTTAGCCTGTGCTTCTTTCTTCTCACTTCATCTACGGCTGATTAAGATAATGAGCTTAAATCGGACCAAGTCAGCCGACCAATCAGCGCCAGGAGCAGGCCGGGAAAAACGGTCAGATCAGATCTTTCCACCAATCAGAAAGAAGTAGTTGGCTTGGCACGACCGCCCATTACCTTATAAAGCAATAGGGCCGTCCCTTTTTTATGTACATGTAAAAGCTGGGGCCTGTGTTATTATTGTGGCGGAGAGGCCTTTTTTATTAATAATTTACATGTAGTACTTTAACCTTTTGACACGTGTGAACTGCACGAGGAACACACAACATGGTTTAACAATAGGCTTCAAATTGTACATAACAACGCATCTGAGAAAATATATGTACTTGTACCCCAGGGTGGGGCTGTAGTGTTTAACATACTGCTGCATATCAGTGAAAAAGGCAGATTTTAAATATACATGAAGATAAACAGTAAAATAACAAAATATAACTGTATAATTGTATTAAAAGACACACATGTAGCTTATTGTATTTTTTTAAAAAAACATAAATAGCATTACATGTAGGTATTTAAACTACAACATATAGTTATTGATAAAAAGGTTCTGTGAGTGAGTTTGTTTGGGGTAATTTTATAGACTGACAGCTCACTTTGGAGGCCTTGAAAATATTACAGCACACTTCGCTCCCTCTATTTAAAGAGTGAGGCAACAACTGCTGCAGCAAATGGCAAAGTCATACAGTACACCTACTATACAAACTAGACTAAGGCTGAAAGGCCAAGGGCTAAGACACACTGGAGGACTTGAATGTGACTTGTTTGTTAGGCTATCCTCTGTATAGATATTGAAAATGTATTATGGACTAAAAGGGAGGAGTAGCATAAGCCTATTGACTAGTTCGCAAAAGCTGTGTTTGAGCTCATAGCAAATATTCTGGAGTATAGCTTTTTAGAGTTTTCTATAAGTAAATATACTCCTTGAACTCCCAGTAAAATATAAAATCACTGAACAAAGAGACTTTATTTTACTGCTCACCTTAAGCATTTGTGATGTAATGTTTTATTTGGAGAAAATAATGATATTTGACGAGTAATTCCTTCATTAAAAATTGCAGCTGTTTTTTTTTTTTTTTTTTTTTCATGTCACTGATGCGTCACATGCTGACAAACCTGTGAATTACCATTTAAGAACATTTCCGGTTGATTTTACCATGGCTTTCTGCACAATGTCTTGACTGTACTGATGGAGACCGTGAACACATTTAAAGGGGAAAGCCACATATTGTGAGGTAGCTGTAGTGAAATACACCCATATTCGATCTTGAAAAGCCTCCCTGTCCTTGCCAGGCAGCTCAGGCGCTATATACCACGCCACCAGGAACAGAGGAGACAGTGTACTGCCATATGACACAGCAAACGCCCTCACACAGTCTGTCTTATAGAGGCTAGCCCCCGGTCTCTGACTCCTCCGCAACAAAGCAGATAGACAGAGAGGAGGAAATCACGTCTAAATGAAGTCATTCATTCAGGGAGGTGGACATACAGTGTAGGCAATGCTGCTTTTTTGTGTTGATTCATCAGTGCTGAATGGGATTAATAACTGGGCAAAGCGTGGACATTGTCAAGGACCCCATGCCCACAAAAGCACAAGCTTTGTTGATGTAATGCTGTGTAATGTGTGGTAGTCGGCTTTAGAAGCTATGATACATCTGAAGGTTGGAAATATAAACCAACAAAATAATCTAAAATGAGAGGAAGATTATTATTGGGTTTCCATTGTAAGAATATTATTATTTAACATTTCTTACAGATGATGTAAAAGCAGTCTATCAGTTCATTAATACAGTATCACAACTATCACTTTTGAATAACTTTTATATCACACACACATCAGTAATAACAACATTGTGAACAACAGTAGGGCGCTACAGCATTTGACTTTAGTTTCAGTTGGTTCCTCCCTTTTCTAATTTTGTGGAGAATTTTTAGGGCCCACCCTAAATAACAAAAAAGAAATATCTGCTAATCTATGGTGCTTTTATTTATTTGATCAGACATTTTATGAGAAGTGCTGAATTTTTAGTAATAAGCAAATAAGAAAGTAAAATTAAATTTACTTGTTATCTATGGGTTTTCTTTTTTTTCATGAAACCACACATTTTTTGTTGACAGTCTGGAACATAAAACCTAAATAAAAAAAACCCACTGTATATAAATTGACTATTGACTCTTTCAATAAAAACATGACAAAGATATCTGTCTCCTGGCTGCTTTTTTTTTTTTCAACTATAAAACTCTGCAAGCACAGCCTTTAGCTAAACATCTACAGAGTCATTGACTGTAAAGAATATGATGACCTTCCTGTTAAGAGTTTTTCCTGGGTGTGTCCGCAAGCAAGAAGAAAAGGGGAAGGAGTCTTCTGTGTTGACAGTCTGATGACAGCTGGGTTTGAACAAAATATTAGCACTGCTTTGCATTTTTTCCACATTTGGGCAGTGTTTGTCTTATATTGCCTTGCTTAAAGAGCAAAGAGAATGTCTTTGAACAAGAAGAGAAAAAAAAGAGGCTATTTGTAGCGATGACTATACTTATTATCTCTTCTGCCATAGAGATCCTTATTATCAGTTGCTGGAGGATACACTCTGACCTTGGGAAGGTGGCAGCACCTTGGCCTGGAAATCAAGGCTATGACGCACAGAGAGCTGCAGCCATGCACTCTGGAGCACAGGTGTGCAGGAATGCTTATATAGCAGGATAAAAGAGGACATCACAGGCTCTATACAGTACCTACTGCAGAATGATGGGATTCAGATGTTTGATTTAATATCATTCATATAATATGTATCTGAAATTATCTTAAATTTTGACTGTCACATCTCTCAGATATCCCACCAAAATAAAGGCAATAAAGCACAGAGACTCCGAGGAGGAAGACAGTTCTAAACAATCCCAAAGGCATCAATTTGTGATATGTGAGGTATTTAGGACTATTTAAAACCAGCTGTTCCTGTTTTTTTTTTTTCTCCTCACTAAATTTTTTTTCCTGGTATTTGTGTGTGTGTGTGTGTGGGGGG
>JAQQZY010000020.1:15316039-15337088 GCA_030068375.1 Ostorhinchus rueppellii | reverse complement strand
GGTTTTTATCAAGAAAACATGTTAAATGGATAAATATCAGCTCTGAAATTAAACTACTATGAGCTATTTTTGTTGTTTTCATTATATTTCTCCAAACAAATGTACCTTTAGTTGTACCGGGCATTAAAATGAGCAAGAAATTGAAGAAAACAAGGGTGGTCTGATAATTTTTTCCACAACTGTACAACCGTTTGTCATTGTATTCCTCATGTCTTCTTATCAAACTATGTAAAGATTTAACACATTTAATCTCTGCGCACAGATCATTTGTAAAACAGTTGTAGACCACTGTAATATTGAAGCCGACAGAAAACAAACCAGATTAAACACTCATTACATCTATAAAAGAATGAGCAACATTATATAATGCCTTCTGCATATTTTATAGTTTTACTCGACGATAAATGCATGGATCTGAATTATTGAAGAGGACAGAACTCTAGCGTTTTAACTGAAAACAGAGAACATCTGCAATGTAAGAAAACTAAAATCACAAGTAATGGTTTTCAGACAACATTTCTTTAATACAAAGTCAACATATCTACATACACAGTGGCTTTAAACCAATTATTGTTTCAGTTAGAAGTAACAGTTTGAAAGTGATAGCACTTGGCCCTCATACAAAGGTAAAACTATTTTTGTTGAATTTGGGATCTTTTTCTCGTTGGTATTTACTGTATATGTTCTATTCTTTAATGTAATTTTTTGTTAGTGTTGTTTTCTTCTTTTTTGTTAGTCCTACCCTCCCCAATCACCCAATATTCATTGACATAATCCAGTAATTTTGGCGGCTGTTTTCAAAAGTCTAGCATCTTTACATGAAGTCAAAAGAGTAACACACTGGACAAGCTTCCAAAGACTTCCACGGTTTTCAGTTTTGGCATGGGGCCTTTGTACCAGTCTTTTTGAGTTCCAAACATCCTCAGTTCAGGATTTAGTTCATTATGAAACATCTCAAGGTTCCCACTGCTCAGAAAGAACATGCTGGAAATGTGAATTTGCAGCATGTTTTTGGTTGTCTTGGTCTTCTCTTGGTTGCGTCGCGCTGTTCTGTTTCATTGAGTCCTGGTTTCTCTCTGCATCCCATAACAAAACATGGTTGAACAAAAATACAGAGTATGGTTCTATACAAGGCTTAAAAGTACAAGAGGGAAAAATAAACAAAAAAGAAAACAAAACAAAACAAAAAAAAAATCTCATGTTGCAACTGAACAATATATGGCCTTTAGCGAAGCTGCATTTGTCCATCAGCCAATGATACATTTATGGTGAACACCTTGGCATATAAGGCAGTTGGACAGCTGGGTACCTACCAGGGGCTTAGAGGGAAGCTATTAAGGAATGAAAAACACCTTTGGGTGCTATAGCTTCATGGAGTAGTGAAGAGATTAAGAATACGCACCGTCGTAGCTGAGGTTTTGTTTGGGTAAGAGACTTTGGCTGTCTTTTATACAAATACACCCTCTGCTTATGTTATTCTCATAGCGAAAATCCAAAAACTGGATGATATGAGAATATTAGTCTAAAATTCATCATCTCTAGTATACCCACGCTAACGCCAGAACAGAAAACACTCTCATTTCACTGAGGGAGAGAAAAGTAATCTTGAATAAATGGACAGGCTACCTATTCGGGGTGTAGGTACGGCAGAACAGACTAACGTTCTGTCTCGGCTCAATTATAAGAGCAGATCGCTGATGTTGATTTCATGCTCTCAATGAGGCTATAGGTGTGAGAACAGAAGCTGGCATGTTTCCCAGTTTAACTGCTAGCGAGGGAAATTAAAGGCAGAAAAAAGCTAGTGGTAATTAAAGACCAGGGAGCAGGGCTGGAGAAAGAATTTTTCTTTTTTTTTTCAGAAGGGGAGAAAACAGGCTTTACAGACACCAGGAAGTTTGATATGAGCAGAACCTCAATCTTTGTTATTCTGCCCCCACTTAAAGTACGAGATCTCGAGGGTCGAATGATACAAATACATATAATCTATATATTTGTTTATTTACAGGTATATTCTAGATCATAGTGGATATCTAACAAAATGAATGACCACATTATGTTTTAAAATAATAGAGTAAAAAAAAAAAAAAAAAAAGAGAAACAACTCAGGGATTCCCTTAAAAACTGTGACGGTCACAGTCTGTACATGATCATACAAGGTACAGTACGTCAAGTTAGGATGAGAGAATAAGCTAAATAAAAGGGTCAATTATGGATTTTTTTTTGATTGATTAGATATTTTGTTGACCAGTTTATCAACAGTTGCTCAAAAAAAAAAATAGTCAAAGAAAACAAAATAAAAGAATACTAATGCCTACAAGTTAATGATAATAAAGAATCTTAATAACAAGGATTAAAGGATCTACTCAGGGGTAGAAGTTAAACATCGGTGAGTTGAGTTAGGGGACTCAGGCAAAACGCTGACATCACCTCAGCTTTTTCTCCAGAAACACACACGGTTTCTAAGATTATATAAAACATACACACGAACGTAAAGAAAATAATAAAAACGCATCTTTAAACATGAGCACTGGCTGGTATAAAAAAAAAAAAAAACGATGAGGAGAAAAATGTATTCATACTAAGTGTTTGGATATATCTTTATATTCTGCATTTAAATATATATGCATGTGTGAGTGTGCAGTATATATACAGTATATATATACATATATGCACACATACACACAGACATGCTATACTTAACATTTCTACAGTGAAAAAATAGAATGTCTTTTAACGTAATATGAACAAATAAGCATTTCTTTTTTTTCCTGCTATTTTAAAAAAATGTGATACATCATCTCTGTTAAAAAAAACTAAACCAAAATTAAAATAAAAAAATCAACTATGTAATGTAAAATAAGTCATCGTAATACAACATTAATGTTTCCATAATGTTACAATAACAATAAGGCTTTTTTGGAAATAAGAAAAGATTAAACACAGTTCTGTCCATCACTGGGGTTTTTGTGCACACCCATTAGAAACCTTCACAGAATTCATACACCCACGTATACCAGCACTGATCTCAAAATGAAAACCTGGTGATTTCAAAAGCTTCATTTTTTTTTTTATCAGACACATATACATTAGTGCGTCAAATCCAACCTGCAGTTGTTTTGGGATTTTTGTTTCAAGTGTTTGTTTGTTTTTTTCCTATAAGGGGATGTGCAAGTAACTTGTACCGAAGAATTTCATTTGTCACATCATGGCATCGAGATCCAACATGGCTGCCTGGTCTGGCTGCATCACCCACCAAAAAAACCCAAAAGAAAACAAACAAACAAACAAAAAAAAAAAACAGAGGACAAAAACCCAAGTCTCTACTTTGTTTATCCACCTGTTACCAAACACACACACACGCACACACACACACGCACGCACACACACGGTGGAACTGAAGGCCCATTTTTTTTTAACCACATGAAAGTACAGTTAATCGCAACAGGCCTTTACCACTCTTGAGCGTCTTTTACGATGAAATAGATGAATATAGAGAAGGCTGGAAAACAAAAAGGAGAGGTGTAAAAACCCAGGACGATAATGTCATGAGGATGCACTTTCAGTCAGCGCTAGCGGTTAGCAAAGCTGGCATCTTTTTGTTTGTCAGTTTCCTCTCCCTCGAATCACACGTACAGCATACACAAGATAAGCAGCATGTTTGGTTTTGACAGAAAATAAAACCAAAAACAAAACAAAACAAAAAAAAAAGCGAGAGAATTCCTCATAAGACAAAAAAGTTCGAAATGATGACAATGAGTGTTGGTCACTGTACACAAAGAAAGCCCCACGTTGCGGCAATCCTTGTTTGGTTGTTCGGTTTGTTCCAAAGCTTCTCGTTCCACCAGATTATCTCTTGTTCAGAATGGTGGATGTTGATACCGAAGCCCCATGATGCAATGGTTCCAAAGAGAGGTGTGATTGTAAAAAATCATGGGACACGGCTGCGGTTTCTAACAACTTGACCGTCCTCGAGGCGACCCCACTGCAGCTTCTTGCAACAGGCAAAGTTTCCCCTGATTACTCTTGTGACTGAGACGTAACCTCCGTACTGCACTCTGGTCTTCTTCATCATCATCATCATCATCACTGTAGTTACCTGCACTCCGATGTTGGCTTCTGATATTGATTTTACACAAGTTCGCGATTCATTTATCCCTCTGATTTTATGTGCTGCCTTCTTTCCGATAACCTCAATAGCTCGTCTTACCTCCGAGCTTTCAGAACGTGCAGTTGTGTGATCAATACTTGAATACTTTTGTCCTATTTTTTTTTACATATAATTTAGAGAAATAATGTAAAACTTCAATTCGACGCCAAATGGAAGTTCTCGGTTTGTTTCAACTGTTGTCATTTCTTTGTGTCTCGTCACCTTTAGAGATCAGAGTTTTGGGGAAATCTTGCGTTTTTTACTCAGGCAACCATGATTTGGTCATTTCTCTGGATATCACGCACAAAAATGTGTTTATAGAAATACTCAAAGGCCCTTTTTAACACCCCGGCTTATCAAAAAAAAACAAGAGAAGAGTCATCCCGTCTTGGCTACATCCATCTGCCTCTTATTGATTTTTGCTGTAGTCGCCGTTGCCTTCTCCTTCATTAGCTGTTCCTTTGTTGCTTCTGTATCACGAAGATATTTTTGAGAAGAGAAATGTCCACGAATGTTTACAATGTCCTCCACATTGAAACACTTGAGGTAAGGTAAGCAGTCTGACACTTTGATCGCTACCCGCCCCACAGCTTGAGCCACAGCGTCTGGGTCCTCTCCTGATGAGGATTCTCTTTTCTTTATGATGGGCAATTTCCTCACTTCCTTATGAGAGGTCACTCAGTCCAATTGAAATTTCTCTCGAATCTCGGTGGGATGGGTGTTGTCGTCTAAAAAAAAAAAAAAATCTACAATAGGATCCTGTTTGGTGTGCCTGAATTGAGGTTGGCGTTTCTTGTCGTCTGCTGTCGTCATTTCAGATTTCAAAGTTTCTATGGCTCAGGATACTGTTGAGGAGGGGAGGGGGGGCAACAGGATTCTTGGGGGGGGGGGGGGAGAGAGAGATGGCTTTTTACGTTGCATAGTGATCAAAGCTTCCTAAGTACTCCAGAGCTGCGTGATAGCAGAATTGGTATTCATCCTTTAGGGGAAAAAACACAAGCAGAGAGAGAAAACAGAAAGAATTAGGTAAAAATTAGAACAGATTACAGAACTCATTACTTTACTAATTTTATAAACCGTTTTAATCATTTATTAGACATCAACAAAACTACAAAGACACATAGCTCGACTGAGATGAGTCAGGTTTTTATTTCGCCCCAACTCTGCGCAGCACAAAGACGACAAAAGACAAGGAAAGAGACGAGAAACAGAAGTGTGTTTTTGTGTGTGTGATCACTGACCTCGGTCTGGACCATGGCTGGCCTCTGTGTCCGGAGCATCTTCACTGTCTGGAAGATATCGACCACGCCTTCGTAGCGCATCCGCTCCAGAACGATGCTGAGGGTGATGAAGACTCCAGTCCGACCCACACCAGCACTAAAACACACACATAAGCAAGCAGTTAGCAAGATACAGTTTGCATATACAGTACTATGCAAAAACCCTCGGCCAACATTCAGTTTGTTTGTTGGTTTAGTGAAGTTCTAATGATCACACATATGAATAATTCAGCCTCTGTATTAAGATACAATCTGGATATATGGGACACATGTACAGCAGTAAAAACAAAAGTCTCAGGGCTAGAAAAAACTGCTACTAAAAACTCCAGACGCAGTATTTTGCACGTAACATGTCTTTAGTTCGATTTACTGCATCAATTTTATGATTTTACACCAGCTTTCGTTCAACACACGTCAGACCTTTCCAATTGTTTGCGCTGCTTCTTGGCATTTATTTATTTATTTGGGACATCTACAACAATTGCGGCTGTAAATATGCCAGATTGTAACATCAGTGCTAATTTCAATCTGTAGTCCCTATAGGCAGGTGACAAGAGAGACAACTGATAAAAGACAACACATCATAAAAACACACTAAACAGCACACTGAGGACAATCTATTGATGATCACCGCTTTCTTTCGCCTTCGTGCAATGTTTAAGGTGTGATTTGAAGGAGGTATATGATTGTGAGTCGTTTATGTTGGGTGGTAAACTGTTCCGGTATTTAGTCCCAGTGACAGAAAGCAGAGTTTGTCCAAATCTGTGTGGCACTTCACAGTCTTATGGGGTCAGGGGTCACAGGAAATAGTGCCTTTAAACCTATTAAACCCAATTAATTCAGTTTTTAGTGTATATTTTAAGGATGTGCACATATTTACAGCATCCCTCACTATATCGCGGCTCGCCTTTCATGTTCTCGTTGTTTCATTGAGTTTTTTAGGGCAATTTTGCTTTTTTCTTTCTTTTTTACAGTGTATGAACGTGCATTGTGTTCTGCATCCTGATTGGCTAAAGGACTGTAGACCATTGTGAATCGGTGTCCTCTGTGCAGTGTCTCATGTACAGTACAGAATGCGTTCGGTCAGATTTACATAAATGTTCGATCCTATCAGTGTAACTCCGAAGTGCTGTATGTTCGCAAGTTTTCTCCTCAACAAAACCCAGAATAACATCCTACACTGACAAAGGCACCTGCGGTCTCACCTGAAAGGCACAGAAAGATGCTAACCACTTGTGGACATGCTGATGGTAGAAGTTATGAGGCTGTAGGCGCCATTATGGAATAAATGAATCTTCAGTTCGTTACATAAAGAAGGAGGAAAATCACATAAGGACGACAACAGCAAGAAGTTTGAACAAGGATGCAAAAAGGGTTGTAACTATTCCAAACGGAAAAAGTGACTACAGTGGAGCGGCGCCAGGACGCAGAGGGACGGTCAGAGGAACTGTGGGATATGCTTGAGTCACTGTTAATAATTTCTTCGGTGTCCAACCTCATAGGTGGATCATTAAAATTGAACATTGAGTCTTTAAACAAGAGAGAAATGTAAGAAAATATTAATGTCCGACTAAGAAAAGTGTCTAAAGTGTGTGGTGAGGAGTTTTACAGCCTTAAAACATATAAAATAATTGTAAAAAATAAAGATAACTCTACTTTGCAGATTTCCCTTATTGCGGGCTATTTAGAACGTAACCCCCGCGATAAACGAGGGACCACTGTACTGTATTTTTGTTGTATCTGAAGTAACGAGAATGAGAAATAACTATAGATGTTCATTTCTACCCTGCAAAAACAACAAACCTAGAGCTGGTTTAAGACTTTTGCACAGTGCATACAGACAGGGTGGGTGAAAAAGGACAAGGTGTTAGAAATTACTTATAAAAAAATTTGTATCACTGAAGTCATGACGGAAACATATTTTAAACAGACAACGCTAATGGGGATTTCTTATTTCTTTTTCACTGATTCAGGACATTCTCAATGGTTTCCTAGACGACCTCCTTCAGAAGGTTCATTCCATCCCTGGATGTTTGAGGAAACAGGTTGATGCCACTGGTGCTAGTGTTGAAATATGAAGATTTACATTCATTTTGCCATCAATAAAGAGCATCTATCACTTTTTTCAATTAATTTGTAATCGTAACATGGATTTTATCAAGAATTTTTAAAGCTTAGTTACTTTTCATCCTGTACATATGCGTACTGTATACACAAAACGAAACAGCGACTCTTTAATTGTACTATGTAAATGTGTGTCGTTCACTTGTGTCATGCACTGTCATTTTGCCTCCAAATCAGTCTAACCAAGACAAATTCCCGGGTATTAACTGTCATCTCATTTAAATCTTGACTCTTGATTTGTTGCCTCCAAAGTGAATGTTTATCTCCAACAGGATTTAGTCGTAAAGCTGCACTGGGCAACGCCGCACGCTGGCAGCACCGACTGACTGGCAAAAAGAGTTTGAAAACTTTGATAGCCAGAAATCCTGCAGCAGGTTAACACAACGCTGACGATGGCAAGGACGCAATCTGAATGTGAGCTGAGAACACTGAGAATCCACTTTGATGTGCGCCCACATTCTCATCAGACACAAAATGAACCCTCAAGGACACGCAGACACACTCCAAATCATCCACACAAACAAGCGGGTAAACACTCGCAAACATTTTGTCTCATTAAGCCCCTCCCATGTGTTGAAAAACTCAGCCTGCTACTGCTGCTGCTGCTCCTCTCCAGAAATACAGTCTTAACTCAGATCCTGAAATACTTGAGAGCTGCCTCTCTAAGCTGCTTTGCTGTGAAATGACTTCCACTTCACCATTGGAACAATAATTGATATGACAACAGATTTATTTGGACTTCTTCCAGCCTCTGATGCTATTTTGTTGAATGACGAGTGAAAGCGATGGCTTCTCGCAGACACTTTGAGTTTCATGTTTGTGTTGCATGTGAGTGTGAGTGTGTGTGTGTGTGTGGGGGGGACAATACAGAACTCATTTGACAAATAATTGGAAAGAAACTGAATGATAATGGATACATGTCCTTCTCTGGCCCGATCTTGCAAAACATATGATGCTCCAAACAAGGATACACACACTCACACTCACTCCCAACCACCCACTAACAATCCCCCACACCTACTCTATCTCTCTACCCACCCAAAGCCTCTTCCTGGGAGTCAGTCACAGCTTGTCACATGGACTCTTAAACTCAGTCAGAGCCCTCTCCCTCTCTTTCTCTCTCTCTCTCTCTCTCTCTCTCTCGCTCTCTCTCTCTAGGAAGATCGACTCTCCAAATCTGAAGGCTCGCCGAGCTGCTGCAGACTGAGAGGATTTGGTGTCCCCATTCATAGGAAGTAATCAGGCAATTAATGACAAAAAGCATGTGGGTCTATTAGATAGCGGATGAGGAGGGAAGCAAGTAGGTAGAAGAAAGAGGGTGGGAGTGGAAGAATGAAGGGCTGGGAGAATGGATAGATGGAGAGGAAAAGAGAAGGAGAGAGGATTAAGAAATAGACAGGGGGATGACAGACAGGGAGGGTGGGTGACAGAAGATGAAGAGTAAGAGAAAAGGGAGGCATAAGCTCTCCACTCAGAGATGACAAAGCCTGAAGGAAGAGGGGAGGGAGGAAGAGGAGGAGGGGGATGATGCCGGGGGAGGGAGGTGCAGGAGGAGGCCACAGACACTCAGACAGACAGGCATCCAAGAGATCGCCAATTAATTTTTTTAATCACTCACAAAAAACATACTTTTTACACAAATAGCTTCACTAACCTGATCGAGTCCAAAAAGTTCTAATAATTTACTCGACTGTCGGCTACTGTAGTTCTACATTAATCCTCTTATGATGCTCGGAAAATCAAAGGAAGTTCACTGTAACATGTCAAGGATGCTTCAAACTGTGTACTCGGCCGCTCAGTACAACACGGTCGTGTGAAACTCGCAGTCCAGCTTAATAGGCTGGAGTCCTTTCAGCCCATTACTCCAGTTCTGCCATTCCTCCTGCAATAACCGACCCTTTCACTTTAAGACAGCTCTCTTCCTCTCCAATAATGGCCTCATAGAACGGAGGAATAACTCAGTCTTATTGGAGCTTCGCTGACACATCTTACAACTCCCATAGGGGCATTTAATGGCCGGTGACATCATTGCTTTTTAACACAGGGGGAGGTGATGTTATGTTTCATGATGTCATGGCGCCTGGGCCGTAGAAATGTGGAGACCAAGTGACGACGACTCCGGACCAAAAGTAATTGTAACACATTTATTAGACAGTAAGGGTGTCATTTATTATGCAAGAGCCTGGTTGGATTTTTGTGCTTCTCAGAGGAATTTCCATAAATTTGTCAACAATCTATGTAAAATAAAAAAAAAGTGTCCATCTTCAAAACTATGACTGACTCTTCAGGTTTTTTCTCAAGTAAGAATAATTTGAAGCCATCGTGATGACCACCGCCAAATATCAGTTTCTACCTGAGTTCAGCTTGTCAAGATAATGACGAAGGTTACCTTGAAAAACTGCACTTGAGGTGATAAAAATGCATCACGGAGGGATCATAAAAACCAAAAAGAATGGCTGTATCATTTCATGTGCTGCCTCCTTGCAAATGCCAAGCCACATCTCAGCCTTATCAATTATTGACGAGATTGGCCTGTGGAGGTGGAGAGGTAGAGTACAGCGGTGGCAAAAACAGGGGAGGGGCATATCTGATGGAACTGGTGAGGCTGCACGGCAGGAAGTGTAAAACAACAGCCACCGCGTGAAAGCGACTAGTCATGACCCTTAAAGCCTTCAAGATGGTCCTCAGTGTTTGATGTGTAGGAATAAAGACTGTAGATTTCGGTGTGTGTTTTATGGTAGCATTTTCTATATGAATATTTGATTTATTTTGATGTTAGATCGTTATTGCAGTGATGCTGTTTAGGTGATTTACCTGCAGTGGACAGAAATCGGTCCATCTTGTCCAAACTGCTCCTTGGTTTTATGCACTTGACCAATGAAATCAATGAATCCCTCTCCAGATTTGGGCACACCTTGCTCCGGCCAGTCAGTAAACTGGAACTGCCTTACTGTCCTGGACTGACCATCCTGCAAAAACAAACAAAAAAAAAGAATAAGAATGAAAGACTGGAAAATGTAGGTGGAACAGGAAATACAAGACGTACAGTTGTGGAAAAAATGATTAGACCACCCTTTTCTTCTTCAATTTCTTGTTCATTTTAATGCCTGGTACAATTAAAGTCACATTTATTTGGACAAATATATTAATAACAACAATAATAGCTCATAATAGTTTAATTTCAGAGCTGATATCTATCCATTTGACATGTTTTCTCAATAGAAACCAAAATCACTTCAGTTCTATAGCATTGTACTGACAAAAGCAAGACTTTTAGGTATTCCATGTTTTCTTTTCTGTCTGTTTTACTCGCATGAGACACACAGGAGTTAATTGCATAGTCATTGTTTTTGATGACTTTTGAAGGTCTAATCATTTTTTCCCCATGACTGTATATGGAGATTATATTTTTTCATTCGTTTCACAGCAAACTGCATTATCATTTTATGAATTTGGTGCTGCATTCCCACCCATCTCCAATAAAACACCTCATGGACTCTTCGTATCCTTCCAGGAACACTCATTACTATATAATGATTAAGTAACATAGACCAATAGGCAGTAAAATCTTTCTAATTGTCCCATTATAATTAAATAGTATATGCAAATGCTCTTTCTGCACAATAACAAAACTGAAGAGGCACAGATGAATAAATGCATCCGTTGGAGATGAACGGAGCCTCAACTGGAAAGAGGATGAGAGCAGATACGAGTAGGAGGAGGAGTTAAAAGACAGCTGTTAAATTGGACGGTGTGCTATCTGGAGCTGACAGACCACAGTCGCAGACGTACTACAACTGGAGCTATCGGGTTTGTTATCCAAGTCCATGGGGTGTTCATTACCTGGGTTTTATTCTTAAGTCTGACGCTCCGTGTTTATAGAGTGAATGTGTAAAAGCTCATGTAGAGCGAATGTCATTCAAAATTATTCATATTCTTCAAAAATCAGTCCACAGGAAAAAAAAAAAAACAAACATAACAAAACAAAAAAAAAAAAAACAGTTCACTGCATCTAAAACAAACATTTTTGTCTTTTGGTGTCACTCCACTGTATTTACAAGAACTTAATGTGAAGTTATATTACCAGAACTTTTCAAATAAATGTTTCTCTTTCCGAGTCTGACAAACGTAACATTTATTTGTTATGGGAATAAACCCTGACAGCACCAATCAGAAAAATAAGAAATCCAGTCAAATAAGTGGATTTTTTTTTTTTGTAAAATGTTACGTTTTTGGTCGACATTAGCTCATCTGCAGGTTCTCTCTAAAATCTGCAGCTGCTTTGATCACATGAGGTTAACGCCGTCTTCATGTTTGTGACGTCAGATCAACTTCAGATCAATTTGGCCAGAAATCTAACCTGCATACCATTAGGCAGTGATCGAAACTGTGCAGATCAGACTTATCCCAAACAAGCTTAATGCAGAGTGACACCCACACTTCACCACAGAGAGACAGTGTGTCGTCTTCCATTGCTCCTTTACCCTCAACCAAACTATCTCTATTGTCTCCTCTGTCACTTCTGTGTGTGTGTGAGAGTGTGTGTGTGGCACAAGTTAAAGCTAATCAATAGTGTATCTGCCATGACAAGCATCTTCTCCCAGACACCATGTTGAATAGGATAATCCTGCGATGCGATCGATAGAGCTACCTGATGGATGAGCAGAAGGAGTGAGGTAAGAAGCAAGAATGGAGGACTAACAGAGCATAGGTGGGATTGGATGATTAAATTTAGAAACAAAAACCTTGACAATCCAACAAGCCCGCTAGACAAGATGTCAGTCTCAACAATTTCGACTTATATTGACGTTTATAATCTTATTTCCGTGATGAGAGTTTTAATATTCTATCAGTGTGCATCCAAAGCAAACACAAATACTCTGCAGCACTGCAAGATTTATAAGGATCTGCTTCAGTTTTTCTAGAAAACCATTAATCTAATCGGATATATACACAGTCAAATGATGTCTCCTTGTAAAGGTTGTTTTAAAGATGTCTCAAGAGAAGAAAGAGAAATGTTTTTTTTTTTTTTTCATTTAGTTCTTGATGCTAGCAGCAATTAAAACAACCAGGTGTTCATTTCCACAGCTGTTTCTCACTTCTGTTTGCAGGCTTCACTTTACATATAATGTGTCATTCATGCACAGTCTCGCACTTGCACGCCTAGTTGGAAAGTAAATGATCATTTATCTGCCTTTTTGTTACCCTGGTGTTACTGGTGTTTGGATCCTCAAATTATTTTTTGTCAGCACACCAAGAATGTCAAGTAACAGTATCAGTGTTATAACAACTCCACTGGGACTGAATTGTCTTAACTTGTTGTCTATCAATTCACATTGGTTGCAAGGAATGCACCCTGCTATAAATGTAGAACGTATCAGTTACATTTGTCTCCTGAAGCAGCTGCTATTTCAAGTAACCATCAAACAAAAATGAAGGCTCTCCTCTCTGAAGAATATACCATATAAAGGGTGAAAAATGACTGTTGGGTAAAAATAGGTAAGAGTTAATTTCATCTGGTTTCAAGGTACTTCGGCAAGCACCACCACCCTGGATAATTGGGGTTAAAAATAGTATCACGTCAGGATGATGTACAGTTATACACGACTGTGCACTACACTTAATTTGGCGGGGACTGTTAAAAGTCAATGTCTCACTGGTTTACAAATGCACAAAAATGGACAAAAATACCTGGAGGTCTACAGCATTCAACCAGGAAACATCCCCCCCACTGTTCACATATGCATATAGTAACAGTACACTGAGCACATACAAGAAATGTAAGTCAAAGAATATGCATAATCTATCTTTTGAATTCTTTTTCTCACTGTGTAAACTCTTGTTGTCCCTTGTGCCAGTATGCTCTGTTGCTATCTTAGCTGCTGATATGTTCCTTCCACACTCCTGCCAAGATGTATTCTTGTTCATTTATTGTACTTGACACATACAGTGATGTGGATTTTAATAAGTTAAGCTCCATATACTGACTCTTTGTTCAACATCTCGTCTCTTTCCCTGTTTTATGACGCATTGCATGTTTCCTTTCTTTCCTTCCCTTTGTTTTTCATCTCAAAAAACATTTTGCCTCAGCAGGGATTAAAAACGAAAGAGGGGCAAAGACAACAACACAATAAACCATGCACGCCGAAGAAAGAGAAGGGAAAGAAAGAGGAGAAAATTTAACACACAACCTGAGGGCCCACGCGGCGTGTCAAATTGTGTGATTAAATACGTGACTGGCTCGCTAGATGCGAGTGTTGAGGCGTGGAGTCTATGCTATTACTGTGCAAAGGCATGCAACGTGCACACGAACACAGATGCACACAAACCCAGTTTACACGTACATCAGACCAATAAAAAAAAAGTACAAATGAGACAAACGGGTAAAAACCCACATCAACAAGCCTTTAAACACAAGCTCTCACAAAATGAGCCACAGCAACTCTTCTGGAGTTGAAAAATTCATACACACGCCTGTTTTACAAACACTATTCTATTGTGTTTTATGATTTCAGTTCCCCCTTTTTCCCCCCCATCAGGTACGGAGGCAAGTCTCAAAATATAAAGACACATGAGGCAGCAGATCAGATAAACCATGGTATGGCAGAAAAAAACACACTGCATACAGTCATATGTCATGATAGTTAGTTAGTTAGTGTGTGTGTGTGTGTGTGTGTGTGTGTGTGTGTCAAATGCACATGTATATTTGCATTTGTACAGTATATACAGCCCGTGTTGGTATGCTTGGGTTTTTCAACAACCGCTAACTACCTGGAAAATAATTAAATATTCCAGCCACTTTGGTTAATGCATGATTTAGCCTGATTTTTGTTCTAAAATCCTGCTGTTGCTTGAAACTGTATGACCTAATTGGACCAAATGACAAACTCTGAGGTAAAAAGATAAGACAGGTCTACAGAGAAAAGAAAAGAAAGTAAACTAGGTTCTAAACTTCATAACTGCAGGAGAAAATTAGATGAAAAACATTTTACATGGGAGGTATCAGTGTTTATACAACAGATTTCCATTCATTTGTTCAACTCCAGATATGCCTTACCCTGGCATCTGTGACTTTGAACTCTCGGAGGATGTACTGGGGCATGTTGTACTCGGCCATTGGATCCACCACAAAGTACTGGTACCTGGCAGAGCGCTCTGCTGGCCAGTACTGGTGGCACTTTTCCTGTTTGACCAATAGGAAGAGAATCATAATAAGCACATACTGCAGTTGAATTCCTTTCAGTCTCCTCTTTCCTTCCTTACAAGTTAAGAAAATAGAAAACTTCAACTGGTGCTTGTGCATTGTGTTCATGTCCTACCCGTCCCATTTCTCTCAGTTTGGTCAACATGACAACAATAGTCGAGTTGTTTTCCCAGAGCATTCTCCAGAAGTCTTCTGTAGTCTCTGCTAGAGGGCCCTGTGTGGCGATGTAGGCCTTCTGTTGCCTGTACAGATACAGTTCATTAGCAAAAATGTTGAGAAAGAGGCAAATATCCTATAGACAAATGTGTCAAGGTGGTTGCTGGTACAGCAGTGTCATACCTATATCCATCAATGAAGCTAGCGTTGATATAATCAGATCCTTCCAAGCCTCTGATTGGCTGCAAGCAGACGCGCGTGGTCTCATAGGGCATGATGTTAACCAGGCGATTCTTGAACTTGTTGCAGGGAAGGTTGGCACTGATGAAGCGCGACGTGTGGGCTTTGGAGTTGGCCAAACGCTGGAGGGGAAAGATGAGAAAAGATGCATAAACGGAGGGTAAAAAAAAAAAAAAAAGGCATAGGAAACCAGCAAGATTGGGGGAATACAGTAGTAAGAAATGACATCCAGAAAGCATGGAATGAAAGGTACGGAGGAGGAGGAAGATGAAAAGAAAGTACAGTGGTAAGGGGAGGAAGGAATGAATTGGAAAAAGCCACCGTAGATAAAAAGAGGAAAGAGGAGGCATGAAAAGAGAAGAGAGGAAGGAAGAGCAGAAGACGATGATAAAAGGAAGGGAGACGAAAAGCGAGGTAGGGAGGGGAGGACAGGTGCGAGGCAGATAAAGAGAGAATATCAATGACAGAATGTAATAAAGCACATCCAATCTAATCTGATCTTTCACCCACGCTTTACTGATGATGGCAGAGCTTCAAAGGGACATTGTTTATCAAGAATATATTTATCAGAAAACAATTCAAAAACTTTATCCCCTTTTCGCAACTTGTGGGGTCTTGCAGGGTCAGATGCAGCGATTGAAAATATGCCACACACCCAGACTAACAAGCCTCTGGATCAAGTCTGCACGAAACAGAAAACTCGTCTAAAAGTGGGTCACCAATGCCTTTGATAATGGCAGTTTGGTGTGTGTGCAGAAAATATACACTCACACAGCGATGTTCAGAAAGACAAACACACACACACACACACCACATACTGATCAAAATGAAAAACTGTACTACTACATCATCATCATTATAAGGACCAAGGAGCTTGTGGGTCAGCAAGTCTTATCATCGCCTCCTCTTGGCTTCAGTGTCTCAGCAGACAATTTTGTGTGTTTGTGAAAGTGTATGTGTCTCCTTGTTAGCGTTTGCCGGCAAATGGAAGACACCCTATTCAGACTCCAAAAGACCTTGATCAGACTGAGAAACGCAAGGCGGACTGACGGGAGCTGCAAACAAACGAAGAGAAATGACTTGCAACTGACCCCGCAGAAAAAGTAGAAGGGAAAGCAGATTTAAAGACACGGAATATCATTTCCACCACTAGAGGTCTCTCACCCAAAAGAGCACAAACAAAAAAAGTCACATAGTGGATGGATGCGGTGCAGAAAACAACCACGTTTACAGTTTATATTATGTTACATTTCTTTTTTTTTTTTTTATCAAATTACCTGCATCTAACATTAGAAACTAATGATGGTATATAGTTACTTCTCATTGCACCCAATTTAAGCAAGTCAGTGATGAAAGTCGCATTTAAATTATGCATTATTTACATATGCAATATTTATCTATTTAAAAGATAGTATTATACATCAAAGTTTTGTTTTTTTTTGGTAAAACTGTTGATGTGTCAGACTACAAGTCTCTAACATGTAACTGTAAAGACTATACAGTAGAATGTTTTGGGGGCGACATCTCTCTCATACCCGTCTGTCTCCATAAGTGGTTGAAGATGTCTCTGCAGCTTCAGTCACATGACCAGACTGTGGGGATTTTCACCTCTTTTACAACTTTTTCACCTCACTATTGAAAACTGATGTAAAATGAGCCAGGGTTGTTAGTTTGGTGTTTGTGATGTTTGTCTTATTGGGTGACCAGATGCGGTCCACTGAGCTGTTTAACACAAAACTAGATTCTTCTGTGCTATCAGTGACTTCCGCAGCTTGTAACAATCATTTAGAAATCATAACTATCACTGTGCTGCCCCCTGGTGGTCGCACAGAATTCAGTTTGGGTTCATGCGTTTTATCCGTGCAGAGCTACCGTAGTTGTCATGGCGCTGAAGATGTCTTGTCTGGTGACAGTTAAAGACCATTTATGCATTTTTTTGGCCCTAAAAAATATCTGACTGTAAGTACGGTTATATATTAAGATGTTAAATCACTGTAAATAGTCAGTTGAGGCTCCTTGTGTTGGTTAATATTTTTATTTTTGTGCATTCACGGAAGACGCTATTAGCGTTAGCATACATATGGAATTTTCCATGTATTTTAGCATCGTGCTAATCGCTATCATTAACTGATGTATTTGGTTGTGTGGAACTGTATGGGTGAATGATTTACATGTACATAGCAATGATAGATTCTGTTTTGATGTTCTACACATTTTCTTGGTGATGAAAAAATTTAATTGTACATGATTTATTGTTTTATTTGAATTAAAATTTTATTCTGTTATTCTTTGTTGAATTATTTTTCTGTACCGCACTTTGGTCCACTGTGGTTGTTTTAAAGTGTTTTACAAATAAAGTTAGATTGGATTGGATGATTGTAGCATACATTTTGTTTTTTGTCTGTGTAGTTTTACAATCATCAAGTTAATATCCAAAACAGCAAGAAGCTTCCTGGGTGTTTTTTGAAGAACTGTTAGCTATCTGTACAGCGAGTTGACAAACACTAGTGAAGACAGAGTAATCACAGTATAAAGGGTGGCACAAGTCAAAGGGATCTAAAAATAGGAGGTCAACACATTTACGGCTCTCCCTAATAAACATTGTTATAAAAATCTGATGTAATGTAAGCATACAAGTGAACAAAATATATATCAGGCTTAGTTATAGGTTTTAATAACAGTTTAAATATCACAATGTGAAAAGCTTGTATAGGCTGAATTGAAAGTACTTCTCCCTTGTGCAACTGTGTCACATTATTACCCATCCTCCCTAAGTGCAACTACTGGCAGCTTTCCATTCACATGCATTCTCTCTTTCTCTATAATTCTCCTATTGCACTGCAGCTACTGCTTGTAACAGTGGCCACTTGAAGTCTGTCCAGCACCTTTCCCTGTCCTCATTCCTTCCCTCCATCCCTCGCTGCTGTCCTCCCTTTGATCTGTGTTTCACAATGGTCACCTGGCAGCTCTAAAGAGGCTCTCAGCTACACCACGAATCACTGCAGAGGGTGAAGGGAACAAAGCCAAACCTGGCAACTTGTCATCCAACATGGCACAGCAACACCAAAGGTACCTCTGGTCACGGTGACCAAATCCTTCCCATTTATAGCACAGTTCAGTGTATGAGTTTAGTTGGACAGTATGTTATTCCTTTGGGAAAATCATGTTTATTACACCTGTAAACTGGGTTTAAGCTGTAATCCACTAAAAACAGAAGACAGTTTTGGTTTAACTTCTTGTTTCTAGGCTCCAATTAAAACTGAATTTCAAATTATTCCACCATTTTTTAATTTCAATTGGATCTCAGTAGCCCGGTTGTTTTGTTTTCCTATTGGGATTTATGGTTTTTTTGGCGAGTTTTACTGTGGGCACAAATATCCTCCGTGCATAAATCTTTCTATTTGCTTGTCAGTCTCATTTGTGTCAGAGAGCACTTGTCTGACATCTTGGGGACAACTGCCTCTTCTCAGTTTGCTGTCCCCAGTGAACTCCTGTGATTCCCACCGGCCACAGCTTAACACTGTAAGACTCCGTTACTCACCTGGGAACGACAACGCCTTCCCACCCGTTCCCTATAGAGCCGCATTCTGTCGGAACACTTCCTAAGTGCCAAGTTAGCATTCAGTTGTCCCTTTGTTCATTAGCCAAACGTCCCTCCCTCCACTTGCCCTGCCATCCACCTCCATTTGTCATCATCAAGTATTAATTACTTAGCTCCCCCATTCCCATTCACACACACCTCTTTCTCCTATCCTGAGTGTGGTGTGGACGTTATTAATCCCTGTTCAACTCCTGACGCCAGCTCAGCATTATCCCTGTTACAGATGGCGACAGAGATTCCATCACCGTTGTGCGCCAGTGAGTTAAAAAAAAAGGTCAAAACACACCAGCACTATTATTGTTTCTTGGCAGGGGGCTCTGTTGATGAATGGCGATGGGAAGATGACGGATGATTTAAGAGTGAGCATGTGTGCAACTCAAGGTCAGCAGATACTTGCTGGAGTGCCGAGGCTGAGGTGTGTGTAGAAGTTGATGATTGTTGAGATCTTTAATGGAGATCTATGTAAACACTGCGCTTGACTGTATCTCCGCACCTACTGCTTTGTCATGAATTTCTCTGAGAAAGCATACACTCTTTCTTTGTCAAATATAAACTCAAATCCAAGCTGCTTTCAGCCAAAAAAAATCCTTTGTCTTGTGCCTGCTAGATTAAAGTCAGTTTCTTTGCTTAAGCATATTATTCCAAATCCTCAAAAATGAACATTGCAGCCAAATATGAAGAGCTTCAATATTTCCATTTCCGAGCTTTACAAAAAAAACAAAAAAACACAATAATAATTCAAATAGAGTGTGTATGAAATCATTGATGTGAGGCTCATGAAAATAAAGGAGATTTACTTTCTAGTGAGTCTGTGATCTTATTACTTGGACAGCATGTATAATGACAAATAGCTTTAATGTAAATAAAGCTGCTTTAATCTATATACTACTTACCTGGGGCTGAAAGGTATTACATCTTCAATGGAAGTGCTTTTATCTCAAATGCTGGACTCTTTAATCTTACTATGTCGTACACTTTGTTCATTTGGTGTTTCCATTATGTCTATATACGTTACAAGCTGAGAGAGACGTTCAAGCCGCAGTTAATCTAACAATAGCTGCCGTTTGACTGAAGCGCAAAGATTTACTGCAATTTGTATTTTCTCTCTATTAGATGTTAGTTCTCCCAGTACCCCTAATTAGCTGCTGCTTCTATCCTATTTTGTGTCTTTCCTTGTTCTCTCATATCATCACAAAAACCCCTTAAATGAATGCTGATGTTGGTCAAGCACGACTTAAAAGTTTAGTTCCTTCAAGTATGATAAAAACTTAACAAATGTACGATTAGCAATTAAAAAGCAATCAGTTGACAGTTAGGAACACTGCAAAAAAAAAAAAAAAAAAAAAATTGTGACAATAAGTACCTTCAGGAGGATAAGACAAGCAGAAAGACTTTTTTGAGATGCTTACAGTTATATAAGCCAAGGTGACAGAACTCTGTAAAACTTCTGCTTTTTTTGTTCACTTCGAATAAAGTTCAAAGACCAACAAATGATAGAAACAGAGCTTGATGTAAAAGTGTCAGGATCTCTGAAGCTGATTTTCACAATGTTCCTTACGTGTCTTGCTTTCAGGTCACGTCAATTAGTGTCAATTACAGTGACATTTGAGGAGTCTAATCTAATCTGTAGCTTTAAAAGGGTTCTATGTAGCATTAATATTCCAATCTCTCAACAGCAGGGGGAAGTCAAGCACCAGAACAATCACGGAATTAATACTCTGAATCCATAGGCTGTATCACTATCTGAATCAAGTATTAAGCTCAATGTTAACATACCTATTTATTATGGTATCACGTTTTCTTGTTTAAAGAAGCCAGAGTTTTTCGAAAGTCGGCTAAAACAACTGGTTGACTAATAATCCAACTTGTTCCAAGAGTTGTGTCAGCTGATAGTTTACATTATAGCTGTATTAGCTTAACGTTGGCTGTGTTTTAGACAGAAAACAGCCACAGTAAAACTATAAATAAGCTCTGTTTTCTGCATGCTTTGTGTTGTCAGTACCTGCACTAAAGATCTGTTTGGATCGTCCAAATAAGGTCAGAACTGTCACAGTTCATATCATCACGTAATAACATAATGGAACATAATAAAACTCGCCTGTGTTGAAAAAATGCTGTGATATCAGATTTACACTCCATGTGTTTCATTTAGAGACATGTCCAGTGATGAAAACAACAGTGCTTCTAATGTTTACCAGTAGTCACTTTTCCATTAGACATCTGTTAGGGCTGCTCGATTATGGAAAAAATCATAATCACGATTATTTTGATCCATATTGAAATCACGATTATTTACA
>JAQQZY010000020.1:15274404-15292063 GCA_030068375.1 Ostorhinchus rueppellii | reverse complement strand
AAAAAAGTACGACTGTTGGATGGGAGTCACAATAAGCTTGGCGGAGGTCTGCGCTCTCCGAGTGCTTTTCTAGTTTACAAATGAAAATGAGGAAAACACATAAAAGATACTTAAAGACAAAAGATTAAATGTGGTTGTTTTCACTACTAATACAACAATACACTACAAACTTAATTTAAAAGTGTTAGAAAATTTATCTTACTTTGAGTTAATTTCTTACTTTAGGTGTTTGTACATTGTAGACATAGTTATTTTTAGATTTAACAATCTTGTCAAGTGAAATGACCTTGCTGCATGGACAGATATTTCACTTGTTTTGAGTACCTTTTTCATCAGATTTAGTGTTTTTAGACACCCTTTTTTATTTATTTTTTTTTACAGTGTAACCATTAACCTGCCACTAGTTCTCTCAATTACAATCTCACTGCAAACATCAAAATCCTACCAAGTGTATTTTTCTCATTTCTAGTCAAAATAAAACATAATCACCAATAGAGTAACTTTTCAGTGAGATATAAGAACTTAATTTTAAATAATAGATTTGGAAAATATTATTTCAAGAAATGTTACCAAGATAATTTTCACTTGTTCCATTGGCAGATTTTTTGCTTAATTCAAGATTGTTTTGCATAATTTAAGCGAAAACTCCCTCAAACTGTCACTTTTCTCAAACAAGGATCACTTTGTTAAAGTTAGATCTTAATTTTAAAGTTTAACGCACAAGATTTCTGATTTCCACAGGATGAACCTTTATCATAAAATAGTGTTTTTATGAACTGAACTGAGCCACTTTAAAGGTTTTCCAATAGACTACATTAAAACAGATCCGCCTCTGGTGTCCCACACACACCTGTAGGTTTTTATCGTACATCTTTAATCTAAGTATCTACAGATTATCTATCATTAATCAAAGAAGAGGAGGAGTATTGGCCTAGGAAGAAGTCTGTGCTCTTCAGGTGTCCTTGTACTTACCAGTTGTTTTCATTTGCAGGTTTTTAATGGCAGTAGAACAGGTACAGTACAAAAAATGAGAACAAGATAGGCAGTGACTGAGAGAAAAGGGGGGATGTGGGGGGGGTCGGCTGGAGATAGACAGTAGATATCCACTGAGTCGTGCTGCATCATTACTTTGGCCCATTTGCCAATTAAACCCCAGGCACCAATGAAGATAATGACAAAATGAGCCACTTTGCGCCCCAAGGAGATATGGGATGTCACTGTCACATGACCTACAGGCTTTAAAGCAAATATACAGAAGCACATACACCACATAGACACACACGTCTCACACGCATTAGTCAAGCTTAGTTTATTGGGCGCCTAATCAAAAACATATTTTTTATTCCCCAGCACCACAGGGGTCAATGAGCATACAGAAGATTGCCGATGTAGCATATGCTCCGTTGGATGGAAAAGGCCTTGGATAAGTGCACTGGGAGTATGCTCATTTGAACAATGGTCACTATTAGCTGATGGGGATGTTCACAAATGCTCACCGGCCCACTTAATTGGGCCAAAATGTCCATTCAAATTAAATTCCCTGCACGCAGAGATAGCAACATCACCCAATTCTGTGGAACAATGGTTGGGCTGTCAAATGAGAATGCTTGTCATATATAAAGAGAGGTCTTTGCACGTATTGGTGGATGCTGAGCAAAAGAGAAACTGTGGCAAGAATTATATTATTTTAAAAAAAATCAGCAGGGAACAGTTGCGTGCACAGTGGAAAATGCTGGAAGTCAGAAATACAAATAGATAGAATGACCATTAGGACCTTGTCATTATAGAACCTCTGATAAGGCTCTGAATCCCATGTAGGACAAAGATGAAACAGTAAATTGAAACTCCACATAGGAAGAAGATATTCCTTCCATTTGTGTATTGTATCTTTTTTTTTTTTTTTTTTTCTCCAAGATACCAGCCCACAGCGGTATGGCTGAGCTCCCCAGGAAGCTGAAGAGAAATGCTGTTCTGAAATCCAAACCCTTTTGAAGGCACTGACTGGCCTTGAATGACAGATAGATGGCTGCCAGACAAGCAGGGCAGGAGACCGAAAGGCAAGAGGGAAGAAAAGTGGAGGAAAAAAATGAAAGAAAATGGGGTAGTTGTGTTTATTCCACTTCTGAAGGCTTTACTCTTTTCTTTGAGTTGTATGGGGGTAAGAATAAAGCCACTTGAAATCTACTTTGTCCTCTGCCAAATGAACTGGAACAGTGACTTCAATCCCAGATGTCTAATGTTGTAACCCTTTGGAAGCAACTGTGGGGAGTGCAATAAACTTTGCGGGAACATGTCAGGTTTCCAAAGCTGGCTGACAAACATGCTACTCGCACATCCATGACAGAATGAGATGAATATCACAGCTTTCCCTCTAGTACTAATTTCCATTCTAAGAGCGCTAAAGGTGTCGTTATAGCTTAAAATCAGGAGGCCGACGAACAGGAAGACAGACTGATAGATAATGGGTCTGAAAAGGAGGCAGGAGGAAGATGTCAGACAGGCTTTAGGTAGAGATGCCTTAGAGAATGAGTGTGGGATCGAATGTGCTCTGTTGTTAACACCCGGCTTTACCTCGGATAAAGACCAGAAGGAAGGTGAGACAACAGAGAAAGCAGGAGAACTTCAAAAAAGGATTTGTGTCCAACATAAAAAGTCATGTCCTACAACATCACTTTGAATTTCTCTAGAATTTGCTATTAATAAATGGCACACTGTTACATGGGGACATGGCTGGCAGGTAGTTATGAAAGCACACAATGTCATATTTAATGTAATGAGAGTGCTGAGAGAACATCGGCAAGAATTGAACTTTCAGTTGCATCATTTGGGAACAGCTAATCTCTGTGTAGGCTGTGTACACATTTATGTGCCAGAAGTACCCTTTCCTGTCACAACACATGCACCTTATACTGCTGTTAACACACGCCCATTTATGCCATGTTACAGGTTTTTACTATTAATGAAAAATTTGGTCTTATATATATTTTCCCAGGTGTAGGACTTAACTTACCCATGATAATTTAATAAAAAGAAAGTGCAATATGAGCTTCTGACAGCCAATAATAATTTCTTTGCGTTAGAGCCGCTGATGGCAGATATTATATACTTAAGTCCCGTGTCCACATAGAATTTCTTCTGGCAGAAAATTGCTGGCAAAGCACTGAGATTGGAAAAAAAAAAACAACAAAAAAAAAAACACTGCCTTTAGGTTTTATTTCCATGACAACATATTAAGACTCCAATGCTGCGTTTTAAGATAGTCTATCATACAACGCACAGACTGTTAAAATCTCAACACTCACCAGATACATTTAGAGTCCGACTGATCTGCTCCAAAAATGGGATTTTCAGTCACAGTCGCGATCATTTGTAAACTCCAGATACATGGATAAGCCCACCACAAACTTTTCCAAACATTTTTCCTCTTATCAGGTTGACAAGTCCTATCCCATCTAAGTTAGAACCTGCAAAAATTCACCATCAATGACACATGTTTTCTGTCAACAGTCCGGCTTTTGCAGCTTGGAATTTGGAATGCTTTGCACCGAGATGCCGGTCACTACAGGGGAGCAGACGCTGAAAAACTATGTGGACACGGGCCCCGATTTACACATTCTGATTTTGTTGACAAAAATAAGGATATTCAGATTCCTACGAAGATTCTGACATAACATGTGTATTGACCCTAAAAGGACGGCTCTATGATAGCCATAAGAACGTCTTAGGTCGGCAGTTTGTCGTCTCAGAGATACATTCAGTTACGTCTTCTATTGACAGTGTGCATCTGCAGTATTCTGGTCTAATGTTACTCATGTTTAGTTTCACAGTGAAGCTATTTTGCTCCTCAGTGTACATGTTGTGTGCTGCTGGTGTACCTGCGGTTTGGAAGTTGATGCGTCTCATCTCCACAGGATCTGTTGGGTGGTGTGGTGTAATATCCGCGTTGTTGAGCAGACATTTTGTGCGTGGCTCTGACTCCTTTCTTTTACGGCTGAAGAGTAACACAAACAAAATAGAAGAGGGGGGAGAGATACAACGAAAACAGTGTGAAAATCTTTAGCGAGCATTTGAACTAGCAAAGCATGTAAAATTCTCCCTAATGATGACACCCCCCAAAAAAAAAAAAAAAAAAAAATCAGGAACTTTAACTGACTAGTGACTCTGCAGGAATGCTAAACTAAAACTAACTCAGGAATGTGGAAGCTGACATGTGTCTCAAGTACACAAAACTCCCTTTCAACCTCAGTAATTAAAGGCATCTTTTATGCTGAGGCAGGCTATTTTGTCTTCCCCTGTAAAATGCAATAAAGTACAGCTAAGCCTTACCTGTCAGGTTTGCTGTTTCCACAGAAAGCAATAGGAGTCAAATAAATATATAAAGATGGTGAAAACACAACACACAAGGAGAAAGGGAGAGGGGAAGGCAAGAAGAGAGATAAATCAATAGAGAGCAGTTTAAAATTCACAGGGGTCACTGCTGGGCTCGCAAAATGCGAGATAAAGCTCATCAGCATTTGGAGGTGTGTGTGTGTGCGTGCGTGTGTGTGTGTGCATGTTATGGTGTGTATGCGAGTACTGTACGACTAAGTTCAATGAAATGTGAAAGTAGGCTGATGTATTCTTGAGCCTGTGTTTCTTCAGTTTTGTGTTTGTGAGTATGCATGTGTGTGTTTGTGTGTGTGCAGATACAGATGGGGAGGGGGAAAGTCAGGGCCAAGGGCAGACCCGGGAAACACTATTCACCAGGGAGAGATGGGGTGGGGGTGGGGGGATGGGAGAGTGAGGTGTAGAGAAAGACAAGAGAGAAAAAAGAGAGAGATCCAAGGAGAGATGTTACTCCCCCTAACCACCAAGAAGGAGGTAAGGCAAGGTCAGACAGTCAGGGATCATCTGACAGTACCAAGCTGTACTTGTGTTACTCACACCAGCCCGGGCCCCCTTAAGATAATTCAGGGATCTGCCCTGGAATGTAGGGCAACCTCTTACTCCACTGTTCAGCTGAGATTTTAAGTCGCCAAGGTTGTGGCTAAAAACTCCAACTAACTGTAAAACAAGGGGGAATATTGACTCTATATGTTTTCCAAAGCCTAAAAATGCTCCAGAATGTTCCGAACTGCATCACTTCATTACAGGAACATGGCTACTGGCTGGAATAGAGCTTTAAAAGTCGAACTGATCTCCGCAAACTGGAAGCATGTTAAATGAACAGTGGCTGAAATGATTGAACTCATTTAATATAATTACAAAAAACCTCAATTCTAGAAATAATACCTAAAGTATTATTTACATTTCAGGATGTTGGATTGTAGGATAGCACTCGTCTAGGTTTAGACACCTAACACCATCTCAAAGAATCTCCTCTTCTTTCTCAAACCCCCCTCACTTCCCACAACCATCTTTTTTTTCCACTTTCATTTTTACATGCTAAAATGTTGTCGGGTCATAAAGTCATGCTTCTATGAACACAACATAATTTGATCATGCACCCTAACATGCACTTACTTCCCCAAAGCCCCATTTGCACTGCGAATAACTGGTTCAGCATCAAATGACTAGTAGAAATTTACTGTCTACTGTTTATTATAACTTACCTAAATTCACAAATGTCATAAATGACTTGAAATTACTTCTACTGTTTTGATAGAAAAGCTGTTAAAAAAAAAATCACTAACTGTTCCATTTTAAGGGGTACAGTATTACTGACTACTTTAACTATATGGCAGTAAGAATAAAAAGGGTGATTTACTTTTGGAATCTAAATACTTATTGATTGACACTTTTATTTGTGTGGCTCACTTAATTCATTTTGTCATTTGAGGTCGAACAAAGTTATTTTTATACAGTTTTACTTCCAACAGCACAAACACACACAGACACATACAAAAAAAAAGCAACAAAAAACACAATTCCAAAGCCAACTCACTTTTTGTAAAGGAGGATAGCGATGACTATGCAGATGATGAAGACCACAGCCAGGACCGGGCCCACCACCCATATGAGTCCATCTCCTCCGGTCTCCACTGGCAGGGGGTCCACAGGGTCAATGCTTGGACCCAACACCGTGTCGGTGTAAGGGCTGGTCGCAAACATTTTCTGAAGCAGGCAGAAGTCAGACTTTAATAATGTTTCGTTCCTTCAAGTGTGCATGAATAAGTCAACGGGTCAAACTGAACGGGATATATTATTTTAACCCATAAAGACCCAAACTCCTGAATTTTTGGAAACTCTTAAGTTAATTTATAGATTTACATTATATGGTGATTTAATATTATCACTGTGGATCCAAAATTGTGTATTTTGTACATCTTCCCTGAACAGTTTGAAGTAAATGGAAGAAAAAGGAAACTGTTAAATTTTTGTTTATTACAAACCAAACAAGTTATTTATTTGAAGAGCAAGTGCAATATGTGCAGTATGTGTGTGAAATAACTACCTTTTTTCCCTTGCAGTGTATAGTATTTTATTCTATTTTCCTATTGTATTTATTGTCTCCTGGGTTTTTAAACAGTTCTCAAAGGGTTTTTAGGTTATATATTGTCTGTACATGTATTGGTTTTCCAGTTGTCTTTTTATATAATTTTATGGTTGTCTTGTGTTCTTGTTTTATCTGATCCTGGGAGTGACCGCACAAAAATTCCTATGTGATATGCACAAATGGCAATAAACTTCATCTTGAATTGAATTGGAAAGATATTCAAGGACCCACAGCGAACCAATGGATCAAAGAAATGTCTTCTAACCCGGCACTGGAAAAGCTGACGTACCCGACTAAAGTAAAGATCAAAGATTTGCAATTTACACTGGATTTGACTGTATAGATAATTAAGTTGTGTGTCTGTCGTGTCTGGGAGTGGGTGCTGTTGTGTGGGTGGGGGGTGGTAGGGATTGTTTTGATATGTGGGTGTTGTTCTTATAAATAATGCAAACAACAATAAATATATTAATGAAAAAAAAAAAAAGACCCAAACATCAACCACTGATCCAAATCATCTACTGATCTAAAATGTATAATACCTGTTCATCCGCTAATTCTATCATTGAAATAATTATAATAATGTAAAATACAGTTTGTCATCTTTTCATGATCATCAGATATGACCCATTTGGACGTTCAGAGGCTCCGTAGTTACCGTGGAAACACCGTCACCTTCTACAATATTGAATCACCAGTAAAACCCATGGAGTTGGATCAATGACAGTGGATGGAGCTGCTTGTTGTATGTTCAGTTCATGATATATTTGACAGAAAATGTCATTTTTCTTCAGTTTCTTTGTTTTAGATATAATAACTTTCAACTTTAATCTGAGCTTTTATGAATATCGATATGATCAGTACATTGAATATTGGAAAATACCTGATTTTCACTGGAAAAATGTAAAATACAGAGGATTATTTTGTAATAAATGGTGTTAAATCACTTGAATATAGACCAAAAAAAATCATTTGGGAACTGCCACAAAAGTCGCTCTTGGTCTTAATGGGTTAAGAAAACAACTTTGAACAGAACAGCATTAAATACCGAACGAGTAAAGTGTTTTAATCACATGATCAGATCAGAACTGAAGTAACCCATGTTTTAATGAACTAAATCCACTTTAGTGAAAAGGAATCCACTGAAAGATCATCATCTGAACTGCTTTAAAGTGGGCTCAACGAATAACTCACCCCAGCAGTGGCATTGAGTTCAGCCAGCAGGAAGAAAACATATTCCTGGCCAGGATCAAGAGGCTTGTTCTCACAGCTGCTGTAACGGTGGTCGGTGCCCACTGTGAAGCTGGAGGGCAGCTGTCTGAAACAGGCTGTGATGTAGGGCTTCCTCTGGTCCAGTTGGGCCAACTGACGGCGTGTACGGCGTTTTGGGGTCACGGCTCGCAACAGCTGATGGATGTGAAAGCGTACAGGTTATATTTCTGCTGAATGTGTACGGCTATTCAGGTGTCATTGATGTATAAATTGACAAATTATCTAAAAAAAAAAAAAAAAGTTCCATACACCATTAATGATTGATAATACTGCATATGGTTTGTTTACTCGATGACTGTCTGTAAAAGACCCTGCTCACTTTCACAGAGATGAAAGAAAACCCATTGTAGGTGTGAAAGCTCTCTTACATTCAGAAAGCTGCTAAATGTCTGGCAATGTTCCATGTAACCAGGTTCCAACCCCCCCACACCATCCAGCCCTTCTCATTCATTTCAAACTGCAGACAGAGGCGGGCGCTAAGCGGGGGGAATGTCTGTAATCCTAAATCCAATAGGGATGGTAGCTGTTGATCTGGCGCTCAAGGTGACCCCGAGCTATGGGAAGAGTGGGAGAGGACTGTGTAATTCTCTCTTCTGCATGCTTGAGGGGACAAATTAGCATAGCTGAGATGTACTTATGTCTGTGTTGTGTGTGCCCATGTCTGCTACATGGTGTGCACTACACAATTTGCCGAGAACACACAACTATTATCAAAACAGTGTGTCTTTCGGAAAGAAGACAAAGGACAGTCTCGACAAAGAACACTGTTAAGTATCAAGGGTCTGAAGCTCTAGCAGCAGACGCTCAGCTCAGTTTTGCCCAGTCCCTCATAAGGCTCATTGCGTCTCTAAAAAAAGGGAAATAGTAATAATTCTCTACTCTTCTATTGTGAGAATGTGTCCTTGCTTTTCAGAGACCGTACCTCTTCCATGTCCATCTCATCAGGGTTCTTGAGGTTTTTGACAGTTCCTGGGGTCCTTTTGAGCGGCACCACGACTACATAGAAATTTCTGCAAACAAAAATAAAACATAACAACCATGAAGACATGTTGGAGAGGAGAAATATGCCAAAGCTTAGATTTTTTCCCTTAACTACTACCATTAATCCTATTCTTATTTTTCTTTTTGAAGATCTGTTCGATCAATTTCCTTGTCCGATACCTGTGTACAGCCTCAGAAAAAAATGATTAGACCTCCAAAAGTCATAAAAACAATGGTTATGCAATCAAGTCCTAACTCCTGTGTGTATCATGTGACTAAAACAGACAGAAAAGAAAACATGGAATGTCTAAAAGCACTGTTTTTGTCAGTACAATGCCATAGATATTGATGTAAGAACTGAAGTGATTTTGGCTTTTATGAAGAAAATATGGAAAATGGATAGATATCAGCTCTGAAATTAAACTATTGTGAGCTATTTTTGCTGTTACCATTATATTTGTCCAAACAAATGTACCAGGCATTAAAATGAACAATTGAAGAAAACAAGGGTGGTCTAATAATTTTTTCCACAACTGTATGTGCAGTATTTCTCATGATGTTTTGTCACTTATTTCAAAAGACACAAAAGGTTTTTAATAAAAACTGAGGGACACTTAAGGATATTAGTCTTATACTCTATACTATGTATACAGAATATAAACCAGACTATACTTAGATGTCCAGTGAGGATCATGTGTGAGGAGAAATAAAGTGGTTCTGAGAAACAGCAGAAAATCAATCATTCTGACCCACAAAAATTAGCATGTCTCACACATCGTGGGAGCTAAATTCAAGGTTCAACACATTTTAGACAGTTTGACATCTCATTCATTATCCCATCACAGCTCAAGCATCTCAAGACTTAAACCATATACATCTTTTACAAATATACTCACTTTATTTCCTTGCTCTCAACTGGTGGGAAGGACATGGTGTACATGTTGTCAGGCTCGGCGTAGGGGTCCAGCTTCGGTTTCTTGACCAGGATGAGCGGTGCCGTCTTGGCCACCACACGGTGTCTTGGCCCACCGTCCACACTCTCCTCGCAGGCCACCCTGAACTCATAGGTGGTGTTGTGTCTTAGACCAGTGACAAGCACCCTCATTTGCCTGGCATCCACGTCCATCTTCTGACGATTGTACTCAATCTAGTGTTGAAGAGTTGGTAGGTTAAAGACGCAGATTTGATATGGTCAGCAAATTAATGGTTCAATAGTCATGGAGGAGTTTGATAGATGTAGGTAAGAGTGTATACAGAGTTTGAGGATTACATGAGTTACATGAGATAATGACAGCAAACTAATAATACATGGGAAAATACTGAACACTGAATACAGCATCATCTCATTTTATAACAAAACAGTTAAATTAAAAAAAAAAAAAATGGACCAAGTTTCAGATTTCTTTATCAAATGCACTGTTGAAAAGCTGTGTAGAATTTGATTTTCCAAGAACTCACTGTGCATTTGTATGGAGATCCGCTTTCAGAAAACTTCCACGCTAGGACCACTGTGGTTTTGGTTGCCCACTTGACTGTAAAATTTTTTGGAACATCTGTTCAATAGAGAATATTCAAGAAAAGAAAAAGAAAAAACAAAGAGCGTATTTTCAGTGAATTGTGACATGTAGGATCCATAAGGAAAGACAAAAAAAGATTCTTAGCTTAAAAAAGCAAAATAAAGAACTAAAAAGAACAAACAACACAAACAAAAACGCTGTTGTTCCCCTGCAACGTTCCTCTGGGTTGGAGAGTGGGTGTAACCGTGAGCTGTGATTGGCTGTGAGAAGGGCAACGCCATTGGTTAAGACACACAGCACGTAAGACTCATGGATGACAAACCCATGGAGCACAAGGGTATGCCCAGTGGCTAGCTAGTGTGGATAGTGCCAACCCATCTCGCCACTTCCCCTGAACCCTTGACCACTTGAGGATTAACAACTGACCCATGTGGTTTCTTTGCCAACTGATCCTACACTTCAGCTGAGTCTGGGTTGGCACTGCCAACATGCAGCCAGCCGGGCGGAGAGACAGACCCAAAACACAGCATGCCAACAGTCCTCAGCAGTGCATCTGGGGGATGCCATGCCACAAGCTGTCCCATGAAGGGACAGGGGAAGGGGAAGAAGGAATTAGGAGAGGAAGGGGGTTAGGTCGGGAGGAATATCTCAAAACAAACCCAAAACCAAAATTAAAAACAAAGAACCAAAATCTGCTTTCTGTCATCTTAGAAAGTCCAAACATTCTCTTGGAGTGACTGGGTTTGACTGAGGTCCTACCTTGCTTGAATACTGGGGATGTGAGATGGCATTAGCTGCGTGAGTGTGCTTGGCAAAGGACTGCAACGATGACTGGATGTCTGACCAAATAACACTTACCTTGAATTTCTAGGTTCCTCTCCTTATTCTCAAAATGACTGACTATAACTTACTGACTTGGGTTTTACCTTGTTTGGGTTAGTGAAGTGAGTATCCCACGGCAAACATTTTTAATATAAAAAACTCTCTTGAGGAGAAGTGGAGGTGGTTGAAGGAGGGGGTGGGGCAGCTTTCATTTTAGTGTTTTTGTGTTTTAGCCAATTTCCAACCCCTGCCACCCGGGTTGGAAGAGAAACAGGCAAGCCCTACCTGTTGGGTCAAAGGCCACCGTCCGATACTGGATAGGAGGGCTGTAGGGCCCTGGACCTACACTGGTGTGTGCACGTATTTTCACATCGTATGCTGAGTTCGGTTTGAGACTGTTGAGTACATAGTTGGACAGGCTGGGGGGTAAACGAAGCTCCCGTGGCGCTCCTCCTGTACCGGCTTCTTTATAGGCCAAAGTATACTCCGTGATTACCCCGTTTCTCTCTGCCAGCACTGGTGGGGACCAGGACAACTGCACTGAGCAGCATGTCACATTGGAGGCCTCATTTATTTGAGGATATCCCCCTGGTGTATTCTCAGGGACATTAAGTTCCACCACAGCCTCTTCCCCAAAGCCCCCTCTGCTCTTGGCTGAGATTTTAAAGAGGTAAATGGCGCCCCGGTGAATGTTGCCCACTTTGTACTGTCGCTCTTGGGGGGCAAATTCCAGTGTGGCCAAAGGTGCGACATCTCTTCGGCCAAACTGGAGCCGGTAACCTTGCAGGTCCATGCCATTTGTTAAGTCTGGAGGGTCCCAGCGAACAATAGCAGATGTCTCAGAGTCCTGAGCCACTGACAGATAGGGCAGGCCAGGCACTGTACAGACAGACAGACAAACAACAAATCTGTTAAGTTTTATAAGCATGCAAAGTGTTTGCTTCAATTGCACATTATAAGGTATCAAGTAAATACAATTCTGATTGCCTTGAGATAACTAGGAGTACGATTTAAAAAGTTACCACCGGTTTTATTGAGAGAATGTTGTAAAATGTTTGTACATTTGCATTTAGACTGGAGGCATTTATGATGCATGATAAATATATGCATGTATCACAGTTGGATGAATTTTGTGTTAGCACCAACAAAGAAGTGAACATAATGAGTTCTAAATGACCATGGAAAAATCTAAATAAATTTCAGAAATGGATTTAAATCTCTTATCATTTAACCTGACGAACTAGTCAAACTGTGTTGCATAGAGTTGACTGCAGATCCTCAGAGCCTCTAAATTCTTGAGTGATCACTGTACCCATTATCATTTTATGATTCATGTAAGCTTCAGCCAAAATCATTTCTGTACTGCAAAGCATTACTAAAACTTTAAGCAGAGAACAGTGCCTCTTTCAGCTGAAAGAGTCATTGCTTGTTGTAAAATGGATGATCTACACTTGGGGTCTAGACACCATTCTTCAGAGTGGCCCAGTTTTGCTGTGCTTATGGATGACAAACGTCTCATCCTAACCCTCCATTTAAGGCCCCATCAGTGTGATAGAAGCAGCAGCAGTTATGGGAAGCTTTCAGTTCTCAGGTTGCCGTCAAAGCTTTGTGAGAAATGAGTGTGGCTGGTTCACATTTGAGCACCGTATCTCTGTAAATAGATTCTATCTGGGCTCACTCTTATACTTCATAGAAGAGATAACCAGCAAATATAATCCAGGATATAATCTCACATGCGCACACAGCCAGTGATGTATTAATTAAACAACTTTTGCACAATTTAATTCTAACTGTTTAGACTGATGACCCCTAATTACTGACATGAGATTGTCAGCTCATGTAAAAAGACTGGCCTCTTGGAGTTTCTGAAGCCGGCCGAGTAGGAAAAACTAAGAAAATTGATGAATTTATGGATTGCAAGATTTCTTGTTAATATAATAATTATTATTAACTTTCAATGTTGAACATTTGTTGCATTTGAAACATGAATTATCTTTTTTTTTTTTAATCCTGCCACCACCACCCCTCTTTGGAGGACAACTTTATTTTTAAGTACAGCTTGTGTTTAAATAACAATCTCAAACTTTATATTCACATGTTCATCCATATGCATAGAGGGAGAGCTCATATAGACAAAAACATGAATTATATTGAACACCTGTAATACAAAGAAAAACTGGCATTATATGTGTGCATCCGCGCACAAGTGTCTTTTCATCCAAAATGTACATTTAATGTACATGTAGCCTAGTAAAAAATACAAAGTCTACACAGTCCCCCCTCCCATCAGCTATATTCATTTCCGTTCACTAATGGTTTTCTTTCTGAACATTGTTGCTAGAGCAAGACAAGGGTGGGTGGGTGAATGGTGGTCAGTCGGCTGAGCCTTTGCTGCTAATGGAATGGCGGGGGCGCCGAGTGTTGGGTGAGACGGATGCTCCTAATACTCCTCGGGTACATGCTATAGCTCAGCTTGGTGTCATTTAAAAGCCCACTCTGGCTTCATGCTCACCGCTCATCAAGGAAATAGAATCTGAGATAATGATCCTGTGATGACTCCCTGTGTGTTTGTGTGTGTGCATGTTTGACATTTTAAATTTGTGATTCACTTTTAACCTCTGCAAGCTCCCAAATACATCCATTAAAACCTTTGTAGCTCTGAACCAGTTTTATTATTTCTACATTTAAAGCAGAGGCCTATTGCACACAGGGGAGAGGGATCAGAGGTACTGAGCCAGCAGATTGGTGTTAGGAGGGGCTGAGGGCACTGAAGATGTAGATTGTGTATATAAAAGTGTGTGTGTGTGTGTGTGTGTGTGTGTGTGTGTGTGTGTGTGTAGCAACGCCATGATGAGAGAGAGAGAGAGAATGAGGGCATGGTGAGGGGGTGAAAAATGAGTGAATGAGGAATGATGAAGGTGACTGGGGACAAGGAGCAATCTGCTGCAAAGAGGCCCAACAGGGGTATGAGCAGGCAGAAATGTTTGTGGGACTGCATGGTTGTGTGTGTGCACATGACTGATATCGGGGTTCTTGGACACTGTGATTGTCCCTCTCCTCTTCTCAGTGTTCATCTCTCCTTTCTACTACTCTCCCTTATTCTTTCCTTTTCTCTCCTTGCACACTGCCCAATCCCCATTTTCATTTCCTATCCTCCCCACCATCCCCCAACACCCCCCATTCTTCTCTCAGCGTCCATTTCAGGGTCGTCCCTGGTTCAATCCCTCCTTGTGGGCCTCCCAGCACGTTTCCCATCAGGCCACAGTATTAACAACCTGCTGTTGACACTCACTCAGCCTGATTGAGAAAAGCCCTATCAGGTTTTCTACTCATTTTTGGTCTCCCTTGTGCACATCAGGCATGAGCAAACTCACACCAGCATATTCAAAACACATTACTATCTGCAAAGGACATGGTGCACAGATGCACACTTCTTCATCATCAATCCACCCTGTAAGCCATGTTCTCAGCTCTGTTTCTGTATATATGAGCTCTAAGCCCCCACAACATAAAAAAAAATTCCCTGCGGATCAACCTGTGGTCGTCCTATATGGAGATTTAACACATCGAAGGACATGTCTGAGGTCCTCTTAAATGTTGGAGCTTGTGACAAATCCATCACTCTCCCATCTTCATTTTCCTTGGATTTTAATTTAGTCGGCTGGTGTGCTCTCCGTCGTACGTGTGTGTATGTGTGTGTTGCAGGGGCTCATGGAGGGCTGGTAATTGGAGGGTTGAAAATGTCATGGGGACAAATCTGCAACAATTTTTGCATGACCCAATTGGACAGCAAGATATATTGAAAAAGTCGAAGGGGAAAAGGTACAGGGCCAGTGCACTGATATGTTCTCACTCAGCCAAAATAATAATAAGTTACTAAAAAATGGAATGAGTAGATTGAGGCTGATTTTTCATGACAGCTGTCTGCAGTCAACATTACAAAAAGTGCCCACACACAAGCAACACTTTTACAGGATGCAACGATCAAAATGAGGTGGTGTGAAGGTGGGTGACGTGAGTTTCTAAGCTGTCAAGTTGGAACAGGGCTGAGATGCCCTATTAATGTCTTCAGTGACTATCTAACAACAGAATGTCTGACCTATATTCAGTCTGACTTTCAGAAAAGTATAATATAACAAACTAGAAAAGAAGACCTTTACCAAGGTCAATAGTCCAGTCTTGTTTTGTGTCTTCTCTTACTCTTGTCATCTACAATATTATCACAAAAACACTTATGTTTTTCTCCATTCTGAGTGAAAAGACAATCATATTTTCATGCCACAATACAGATCCACCCCATTCTGATCTTTCTTTCGCTTCCTGTTGTTTTGAAGCAGAATATAAGATCAACACTTGGATGAGTTTCAGTGCTACCACGTCTTCACGATCAAAAACTTTTCAATGTGCAGATAGGAATTACTTCCCAACTGACTTTCAGACATTTTACTGCTTTGTCAATAGAGATTCCTTTTTGGCTGTCTGAAAAACTTTATTTCACATTAACCATGGTTAACTTCCTCAAGGGAAGAATTTGGAAAGTACAAGTCATGAAAAGCCACTTTTCAAACCCGGCTTTCATTCAGCAAACAAAGACACTTCCAGCCACAAGAATAAATGTTGTTTTTCCTCTCACAAATAGGTGTGCACTTCTTCTTGTTTTTATATCCCACAAAATCCTGAGATAGATTCTTTTGGATACTTTATGATAAACTAAACTACCAGAGAGCCTCTTTGGAATGTCTGGAAGATGAAAAGACTTGGGCATTGATGTGAATCGACTTCTAAGTGGCACGGAAACAGGCTGCCTTTATCACGATGTTCTGTTTTGAAGCTGCTTTTTAGGCTTTTATGGTTACTGAAAGGAACAAAACTATGACATCATGCTTTCTGGAGACAGTTCAACTGTTTGCTTGTCTGTGTGAAAAGCTGTTGCATAAGTCATCTGTGTTTGTGTGTGTCTTTAAAGCGTTTACATGTAAAGACATTCATTGATGTGGGAGACTTTTTCATGTACTTGCATCACACGTCTAAGTGCCATGTTCCATAAATAAAGACTTTACGACTGTGTTTACACCATGGAGAGAAACTTGAGAAAGTATCTTTGAAGAGAAGCCGTAAAGACAATCACTTTTCATGGCGTACAACAAACAGCTCCAAACAGTACTACATACTTGTGCATACACATTATATGCGCTAAGATCAATCTTTGGGATTTAGTCAATTAGATACAATTTCATAGCATGGGAACTAATACAATATCTTAGTGAAGTGGTTCAGAGAATATCAGCAAACTGTGTCATACACATCAGAATTGATTTCTACATTTAATTTTCAGGAATCCAGCTGCCTGAAAAGTCCAATTACCAGTGGGAACTCCGCTATTTACAAGGGAGAGCGAAGATGGAAGGAGGACAGCCACTTTACCTCCGAAGAGAGGCTACTGAGGCTCGCCATTTCCACAGCTCTCACCCTTTCCCCTTTTCTATTTATCTTCACCCACTAGCACAGCCCATTTCTCTACACTTTAATAATACAAAAGTAGAGGCTTTTCCTCTGAGGGACAGATAGAATGCACTAGACTGGCATATCATTCAGTTGGCCATGACAGGACGACGGAGAGTGACAGCACTCACTCAAGACCCTTTGACAGCATCACGCTCCTTGACACCTGTAATAGACACACCTGACAGGATAGCAGCAATTGGATCGTATATGTGTGTGACAGAAAATATGAGTCTGTATGACTGTGGTAGATTAATTAGTGTTTTATGACTGCCTGTATATCGGCGCTGCCAAAGTATGAGTGTGTATATTGTCTATTTATGGCTCTACTGGAAATTCCTTATATTCGTGACTATGAGGAGTGGACGCTTTAAAATTTTTATGTAATGTTTTCACACTCTCTGGGAGCCAGCCTCACAGGTTTAGCTCATATTCATGGTAAGCTGTTAGTTTCCAGAGAGGCTGAAGTAGTGGGCTTATTGGTGGTAACAAGGGGAAAAGCGAGAAGACAAAGCCTGGCAGTGTGTAGACAATGGCCTTCAGTGTTTCACCCCACAGGCTCATAACAATAGCCCTACTGGATTTTTCAAGTGCTCATAATGTGGCTGAAAGATCTCACACCACTTGCTTGATCTAGAAAATTAGCAGATAGACTGAACAAATAATAAACGCTAAATAAATTCCCTGAATGATTTACAATTATACAAGCCATCTATTTCGATATTATCATGTACTTATTTAGTTTATCTCTGTTTTGCTGTTTTGTATAAAATCTTGTAGACGGAGGCCACATTTACATGAAAAGCATCTGAACCAAAAACGCAAAAGTGGAGTTTCGTTCTCACTTTTAACTCCGCATTTAAACAAGCAATTCTGGGTGTAATCTGTGTGCAAATGGAAACGCAAAAGTGTGTGAAATGTCATATATATGGATGCAGTATACACTCCAGATGGCTAGGGGGCAACACTCCCCAGAGTGCCTGCCTAGAATCTTTTTACTTCTCTTCTACCTGTTTACGCCTAGTGCATGAAATACAGTAAACAGAACAGTAGAAGTCCTCCCAGGTCACATCCACAGCTGTCTAGGTCGCCT
>JAQQZY010000020.1:15251383-15262998 GCA_030068375.1 Ostorhinchus rueppellii | reverse complement strand
CTCAGAGTCACCAGATCTACCTCTAAACAGTGTCTCCACATTACAATACATTCAGTTTTCCGGTTCTTTCTAGTGGAGCATTTATAAAACCATTGTATTAATGTGCATAAACCAACATATATGTCTAATAACACACCATCATATATACTGAAAACATGAGCTAAGCAGAACTTTGGTCATTTGTTTTCTGATTCATCTTCTTAAACTACGTAAGATTTAGCACATTTAATGTCTGAAGCAGATATTTTAGAAGAAATTCTACAGCAGTGTTATAGGAAAATGTAAGTTAAAATACAAATTCATGTTTGCGCAAAACTTGATGCTTACACTGACTGCTGGGAAACAACAAGCAACTACTGAGTTTAGTTAAAAAACAACCCTATTACCCATCTGTCACTAACTCGGTCTCTCTTTTTAGTACTTCCTGTGCCTTTCACTCACTGTGTCTTGCTTTTGCCAGAACTATTAAAAAAAGAAACTTTAAGATATCAGTCACCATGCATTGACGACATCTTGGAAGGATAGTCTGCCCTTTATCAGATGGAAGAGGTGTGTCTACACATGCAAACAACATTAATGACTCAGGCATTACTCAGTCACTCTCAAATGTGGGTGTTGCATCAGCGTGGCACATCCTCTAAGAACAGTTCAGTCTAGTCTAGAAGTAGATGGGAAATATAGTGTGACTTTATTATGTTAATTAGATAATAAAAGGTGATCTTCAGGCAGTTTCATCAACCTTTGTATTATCTGGGTCATTAATTTTTACTTATTTGTGCGTTCTCTGTTGCTTTTATTAATGTTCATGCGAGTTTCCCATGGAGATGATGTTCTTCATGCAGCTGGACAAGCACTCTGCCAAACAGTTGGAGGTCATCAGGATGAAGGGAGGAGTTGTGAAGGGGAACACCAGCAGGATGTAGCAGGTTTTAGATGAGGTATGAATGAGCTGTGTATCATTGTAATCCATGGCTGACTAGGTCTTTTTTTTTTTTAAGGTTTGTAGTTTTATTTCATATTAAACTTTCCTACTTAGATTTAGTCATCGTCAAATGTCGGATTATCTACATGAGGGAATCTGTCAAACACCAGGTAAGGGTGTTTCCCATTGTTAACACACACGGAGCCTTTCTTTAAGCATAGGTGTGCTTTCTACTATACTTTTTTTACTTCTTCTCCTCATTCTTTCCTTCATTTATTTATTTATTTGCTTATTTATTTGTTTATTTATGTATGACAGGACAAGTAAGACAACGGCTGTACTGGAGCAGCACCTACAGCAGTGTTTAGAACTGGGAAAGAGGATCCTTCTTAAAGCCACTCAAGCTTAACCAAAGACATCATGGCTGTCACTGAACATCTCATATAAACTATTAACTTAACCCTATAACGCCAAAGGCATCATATTTGATACATGAGTTTAGAAGCCCTCTACATGAGCAGTGTGACATGTTTTTTCTTGAAAAACCTGATGTATACAATTAGATACATGCAATACACAGATAATCCACCAAGGGGGAGGAATTTGTTCATCAAAGGTCTTTCCAGTGACACTACATTAAATTAATGAGGAAGGAGGCAGAACTTTGAGAATTTTGAAAAGAAATTACAAATTTACTAGACATGTTTGTGCTATGTTGTGCTTATGTTTTTGTTTGTTAAAAATAATAATAAAATAAAAAAATCAATATAAAAAATAATTTAAAACATTATTTGAGCAAAGAGACCCAATGTATCAAATATGATACAAAATTCAAATTCATACAAGGGAATTGATATTTGGAAAAAAAAAAATTGGGGGGGTTGTTCAGGAGGACCAATAAAGGCTCCAGTTTAAAAAAAACCCTGCAATTTTCTGTCAGTGATTTAATGGTTCAGGATTTGAACCTATGAATTTGTGTACAAGGTTGTCACGGAAGGAAAAAAGATGAACTCAAAATCCTGAATTGGCAGAATGGTAGAGTTTCTACGAGAAGAGATTGTTGTTTAAATACTTCCAAACAGCTGATGATGATCCTTCATGAGATTCCTCTTCTCTTTCAAGTTGTTCATTTGTCACTTAAAATTATTATACATTTACACCCCTATTTACAGAAATGTTTGCCCAAATTCTGAGACTACACACTAAAATAGCTGCATTTTCATTGCAGCGCTCTGTATTTTTCCACAAATATTGCAGGACGACAGACTGAACTCGACAGTGTGATGAATAACTGTAATGTTTATTTTGCAGTGAAGAATAAAAGCATTCGCATTGCATCTTTGCACAGATTTTGCATAACAAATGAATTAAATTTCTCATGCCCAGGAAGAAGGTCTGTTCTTCCTCTAACATGTCAACAATTTTGGCATTTATAATTTTTGGTATTAAGAGCATATTTGTTCTGTTAATATGCCAGCATTTTCTAAAAGAAAAAAAATATGCTTTTGAAAGAAGCGATTGCATATTGGAAAAAACCTGTATTTGAATTAATATTTATATTAAATTTGATGTAGAGTTCAAATAATGACACGATTTTTTTTTTTTTAATTTGAGGTACTGTAATCTAACCAGTTAATTACATTCTTCAAAAATTATTGTAATTGATATGTGATTGAAAATATTTTAAGTAAAAATTAAGAGATTATTGAAATTGAAGAAATCAAAGAGAACATCAACTTTGATTAAGGACAACTTAAAATAATTGATTTCCATGTCCCACAAAATACATTTTATATGGGGTACAAAAATACAGGTTACATTGAATTACTTTTTACATCGAGTCATGTGATTGCTTCATTTGTTTTTACTTGGATACAAGGTTTGAGTTTTTGTCATTGTACTCTTAGACCTTTTCTGAGTATGTACTAAATATACCTTTAACAGTTTGCATGCATTCTGGGAAGTCAGCAGAGTTTAGTTCTATCAATATGTTGTCATTACACAGCGACTCATTTTACATCAGTGTAGCAGATCATGTCTTCCATGGTCAGAGGAAACAGTAGGATGCAAATGTGTTAATATTCATTAGTAATGGATTTTCTCCTCAATAACATTTTTAAGCTGCAGCTATATTTACTGAGATATTTATTATGTCGACCTGGTGGAAAAGACGATTGGACTGGTAGGAAACGGTGGCAGAAGGATTGTGAATGTAGGTATCTGATGTGTAGGGAAGCCTGAATGATGGTGAACATCTGAAAATGGTAAACCTTCAAAAATGGAGAAATTAAGATACGAAGTGAGAGACGGGCTGACTTTCTCAACCCCTGACCTGTTGTTCCTTCTGCACATACACAGACTGATATGACTTTAGCCCATTTTCCAAATACATTTCCAGGAATTTTTGTTATCAGGAACTGATTTACCCCAGTAAAACAGCTCCTGCTAATCTGTGTGGTTTGCATGTCCTCAAAAGTCCAGAACACTGCAAGTGGGTTCCACCAATCAGTGTTCTTCAGCACATAGCCCCGCCCCTCAAGAATTTCAGGGAATCTGAAAAGTCCAACCCCCTACTAGGAACTTTTGTAAGGGGAAAGTTCAGGATCAAGAGGGAATTTTGTTCTTTGGGAAATTTTGGTGGCGACGTGCCGAGGTTTTTCAAAATCCCAGACAAAGTTCAAGTTTCTGGTACAGTATAAAGTTCTTTTGGAGGAAAAGAGGCTCTTCTGATATGCAGAAGTGGGAAAAAAAGGTTTTGGATACCCCATGCATTTGTGATAAGTTTACATTAAAAAAAAAACAAAACTTTAAAGTCATTGAATTCTGCCAAGTATTATTCCATTCCCCAAACTCTCATGCTGTCTTCTGCACATGCTCTGTTCCAATGAGGTCAAGTAAATACATCCAGGATGACATGTTGAACTGCCAAGAATTTTATTTTATTATTTGTTCTTGCTAACAATAAAAATTTAATAAATTGTATTTGTTTGTCTGATGCAGCCACACTTTTTCATACAAATATTTTTCTGCAAATATTTAATAATTTTTGAGATTTAAGGGTGTCTGAAAACTTATTTCCTCTGCTGCACATCACTCATAAATGCATGTTGCTCCTAGAATAGTAATGTGATGTTCTTAAAAGCATTAGATGGTACAGCTGAACACTTAAGTTAATTTGTTTAGTTATGGTTAACAGTAAAGTGTTTAATTTCCCAAGTGAATTCTCTTTTTTAAAATGCTATCTTTCATGTGTATTATATAGCAGTATGCATTCTTGGTTCTATTAGAGATAAATGCTGATATACATCTGTAACTGTAACATGATGTTCAGTGTATTTCAGAGACAAAAGCTAAAATTATTGTTTTTTTAAGGCTGAAGCTTGCATGCAGGAGGAATGTGGATGAATGTATCTGACATTCATTTCTACCTCTTTTATAAAATAAAGCTTTATGTACCGTCTTCATCAGTGCGGCAGACCAGAGGCTCGCTCTCAGGGCCAGACCCAACCTCAGTATGAGCAGATACAGTGATGCTATACTGGGTCCACTTCTCCATTCGCTGAAGCAGCACCTGCTCTTCGGTGGCAGACACCGTTGACTCCCCCTGGGGCTCTCCATCATCACTGCCGCCTTCTGTTAAGCCCACCACCTGGTAGCGCACCTTATATCCCACCAGGACACCGTTCTGATTCTCCAAAGGCGGGGGGTGCCAACTTACCAGCAGGGTGGTGGAGCTGGTGCTGCTGCACTTAATGTCTTGAGGGGGGGCTGAGGGCTCTGGTGAGGTGGACAGGATAGGAAGGAAGGGGGGTTCGAGGACGAGGAGGATGGGAAAGGGGGAAGGGAGGGGGTGAAAAACAAAAAAATAAAAAGATGGGAGAGATAAAGAAAATGATAAAAGGAAAATTTCAAACTCAAAAAACAATACGTATAATTCAACAAAAAATTGCAAAGCAAAGACGGAGGAAAATCATAATTAAAAAAAATAAATCATAATCATCAAGCAAATGTCAACATAAAAGGCTTATAAAGGATAATGGCACAAGCTTGTGTAATAATGAATTTAGAAGTTTCCCTTATGGGAAACCTGTGGACTCACTCGTGTTCTTTAACAGAGTAGCATCTAAACATGTTGACTTTCCGTAGATTTTCATGTTTTTGCTACTGAAAGATCACCTCATTACGGCCAGTAAGTAGAGTAAGTATAATAAAGATTACATACAGGCATATTATATTACTATTGAAATAAATGCCATCAATCGTCAAACGTTTTACAGATGGAGGCTGATTTCTGAGCTGATTGTGTTTCGATCACGTCATCACCGATAGCCGCTGTACTCCATACTGTTAACCTGAGATACGTAGGCTTCCATAATCCAGTGATCCAGGGTAACTAGTCTGAACCTGATACAGTACCAGATGGCCTGGGATTACCACATCCAATGTTCATTTATGGCTCATAGGCAAAGGCTGTTGTTCTGATCACTTTTTAACAAGGACCTGAGTATAAGGCTGAACGAACCATAACCCCATATACAACTACACAAACTACTTAGCTAAAGTGGCTTTCCAGTTCGCACGCTACAAGAAGGAATATATTGTAAAGACAGGATTTGGAATATTATAGTCATTGCTAGATAGACTGAAAAATGATCCGTCATTTACAGCATGTTTTAATTTTTTTATGGTAATAGCACATTTTTCCCACTGGTAGTCTCTTGCTTTAATTTTCTAGCTGTATAAAGACTTTCACAAACAGTGACTATGTTCCTCCAAAACATATTAAAACCTACACATCTGTGAACCTTCTAAATCAAACTCAATGCCTCTCGCTTCTAATCTTTGCCAAGCTCTTACACAGCTTGTGCTCGTCCAGAGTGTGCTGTGCAAGGAGCGATAAAATGTTTCATGTCTCATCCAGAGTTTGGTATTATAGGGATAAAAAGAAATGTATGAAAATATTTATATATCAAGGTCTGGCTTACTATATCGCCTACAATAGTTTTGTGCGAGAAGGCATTTCCTCCATCTTGGTGTAACAAGCCCAGTTCATTATTACATTCTGTTATGTAAGGTAAAAAAAACAAAAAACTAAACATAAATATATACGGCAGAAATCAAAACCAAAATGACATGCTCTCAGAAAAAACTAAAAAATAATTAAATAAAAAAACAAAAACAACAGCATTCCACACACAGCAACTTAGGAAAAGATCTCAAAAGAAACCGGTTGAAACAAGCAGCATGTTCTCATTCCAAAACAAAGGCTGAAGAAATAAATAATGAACTGAAGGAGGGTACTGGGAAATGAATTTCTCTGTAACCCAAATGACTCGAAAGAAAGAACCACAACAACAGTTAAGGTTCAAAATGACAACTCATGAGAAAACATGAAAAAAAAAAAAAAAAAAACGGATACTCTGCATAAACTGAAAACAACAACATTTAACTTCTTAAAAACAAAAGAAAGAAAGAAAAAAAAAACAGAAATCACAAGCATCGTCTGCATCATACGTACCTGGCTCCCACAAATATACATTTTTAAGACTTTCTTACCACCAGCACCTGACTACAGAGCAGGCTTTCCTCTATAGTCAGTGAGCCGTAACACTTTCCCTCCCATAGAGCATGCCAGCACTTTCAATATTTAGCTATGCCCGTTTTTGAATCGGTAAATAATGTCTTTAACTTAGACTCACTGAAACGTCACACTCATTTTGGGAGGGAGAGGGTTGGCTCTGTGCTGTAGCCAGGACTGTTTAATTCTCATGTATCTTTGGGCCGGAGGGTCCACACGACTGTGAGAGGGGACGCTATAAGTGGAAAACTCACTCCTAAAATATTCTGTTCTTCTCTGCTTGGCCATGGACACACCTTCCTTGCTGAACAATTTGCTGAAATAAATCCCATTTCATAGTGCCTATGTATCGTGGCAAAACCTACTGCCATTTTGAGAGTTGGGAGAGAAGATGCATGACTAGAGGAGAAGCTTGTATTGCTATATTCATCAAAGTTTAATGATACTGCTCTGACTGCAGTGTCACTTTTGGTGGACCAGCTTTAAGAAGAAAAAAAATATCTAAAATAAACAAACAGGGCTTCTGACTACAAGAGAGACCTCCACGCAGTGAAGACTGAATGTTCCAGCACACAACAAATAGGACAGGACCTTAGCCACAGTTACCAAACCCTTCTCTGTGTCCAATGGGCTTATTTACTTACGGTCTTAGTGGATTTTGAGCCTTTCAGCTTCTTTCCTCTGCTCATATTGTATTTGCAAACTCTCCACGTCAAGAGTGATTGCTCAGTTCTCAATCTTTGTGGTGTGGAAAAGGGCTGTGAATCTGACAGGGGCCAGGCTATCACAGTGCACAGGCATCCTCATGCCCGATAACAGTTTAAGACTGACTGGGGCACGGATTTAATAAAGTGCATATCCTATGAAGGCCGGTGGTAGGATTATGGATACTAGAACTATACAACCATAAAAGAAGAGACTCAGCTAATGCTTCACTTGAGGTTCTTTTGAAGCTTCCCTGAAAGAGTTTTCTAAATGCTATTTGACAAATAATTAGTCATGTCCCATTCATATGTTACTGTTTGACTTTCAAGTCTGTTGTGATATGACTGGGAGCTTTGGCTCTAAAGTCTGCAATGTCAAGTACCAGTGGCATACCTAATCATTATGACTACCTTCAGATTAAAAGTGTTTTTAGTGCGACATCTTCAGTGGATATGAATTACACACATTAATGCTAACAATTAGGCTACAGAGGCCATTACTCAGTGCCTCTTGTCAACTCTTAAAATGACACGGACTGTCAATGCTCTTGCTATCAGTGTATAAGCATGCCTGCATTTCAATTGTATTTTCATCTGCAGCTTCAAATGACAGGATGTTCGCATTTGTAGATCATTATGGAATTAATCCCCTGCGATGCCAAATGGCCATGGTAGGGCTCACACAGATATTCCAATATATCTAAAAACCTCTTGCAATTACAGTAAGTGGGGGAGCTAAACTGCTTGTTTGGCTAAATACAGAGGATTTAGAATCTGCCACTTTAATTTGAGAGATAGCACTTGACTGGCTACTGGCAGGTTCTAGGTATAATCTAAATGTGTAACAAAGCCTGACAATCCAAGGGCCTGGCTCATAGCTCATCGCAAAGCATGAAATTAATTCTGACGCTATGAAATGGGATTCTTATCTGCCACTCTGGGGCCCTGCAGTCCCCTAACACCCACTCCCAGGGTCTATCTCAGGGCCTGTTACCACGCTTTGGGAGTAGATGTCGACTCGTCAGCTAAAGGAATGTTGGGAGCACCCCCGACTCTCTGGTTGTGGACCCAGCCCGGCCACGTCTGAAAAAATTGTGTCTCAACCTGCTCTCACTGTGGCAGCATACCCAGCAGGCCTTGCTTCTGAATGAGGACCACTTGTCAGTTGTATCAGGAGGGCTTTTTCAAGACTGCCGCTAATAAGCACCGCAACAAGCCAATGAAAATGATTGAGATGCTCTTTAATTTTAAAACGTTACTTGGGATCATTAACAACGGAGCAAATAGGGACTTGGTGGAGGAGACAATTATCTTTTGTAGTGACTTTTCATGAGTTCTCGACAAAGTGGTCCCCATGACAATAGCTGCTGGTAAGGCTGCTTGGACTGAGCACATACTTCAACAATCTGTGAACATTTTTGTACCACACATAATGGACAACAAAGCAAACAGGGAAATCATATCGTCTGTCTTTCTTTTTACATGATGAGAAAGGGTTTCAGTCTGCCATACAATGGAGTGGGTTTAAATCAGCAGTGAAATAGGTCTGTGGGCTGGAAGCAGCGCACGGTCATAACTATGCCAAAAGTCAAGATTGCACATAAAGCAATGCTTAACTGTCTATGTAATATTGCACAGTGATGGCATTTGATGCAAGCTATATATGTCACGAGGCTATTCAGCTGTGATGCATGGATGCGATGCTATATCTGACCTGTATAAGCCACAGACATATCAGTTAATTATTTATCCATGTCACGCTCCTACCATTCCAATTCTACCATGCTCCCAGATAACTGGATTATATGTTGGGGTCCTCAACAGTTTTTTTTTTTTTTTTTACAACAAGATATGGCAGACTGAATCCCCTGCACTGAAAGCAATCACTTACCTCGAAGCATCCAAAAGATCAAGTTATTTATTGTGTTGTGGAAAATCTTTTTGCTTGTCTGTCTTAGTCTGTAATTTTTTGACCTCAGCAGTGAGAAAGCAATGCATACAATATGTCTCACACCTGCTTCAGAAAGGGACTCTTTATAAAAAACATGAGAAAAAAACATTACTTGAGAAAGACCAGGGATACAAGGACTATAGAGAAACTAGACTGGACAGAAAAGACAAAAATGATGCCCAAAGAACATCTAATAATCTTGGGAAAATAATCACTGATATAGGCAAATTTCTTAAATTGATAACCTCATAATACTGACCAAAAAAAAAAAGAATAATCCCAAGATAAGCTACATGTACTGTAATTGGATGGAAAAGTCCCTTTTCTCAAGCAGAATCTTGAGAACAACCCATTTTTGGTCAGTGGGAGAGTGTACGTCAGCGCTGTCTGTTCTTGCTGCTCTGCCTATTGTGCTGTAGTTGCTTGTAGCTGTTGGAGACTCGGGTTCATGTAAGGACCCAGCACGGAGAAGAAAATAGCAGCAAACTACTATTTGAAGTGATGTCAAACCAATATTCTTTTGTATAACCCAGAAAGAAATAGAAATTAATAAATAAATAAAAAGACTCAAACTCAAAACTTTTTCAAAAGAGTGAACATAAAAGGAAGAGGACACAAAGTGAGCAAGGTGATGTCAAGCCATTCCAAGGAGAGCTTTTGTTCCATTGCACAGGGGAATAAGTGGCAAAAAGAGAAACAGAGTTGGAATAGGGTGATGTAAGAGGAAGAGTGGGGCGTATCCAATCCAATCAGCTTGCAGTTAACTGGTCAAGATCAAATGCAGAAACAGAGGTAGGAAATCACAAACACACACCGTACTGACAGGTGATGATGTGCACAGAGACTCAAGAGACGCCAAGACAGAAATGGGGCTTGATGAACATAAAGTTAATTTCATGCCTGGACGTATTAAAGATCAAAACTGTGCAGTGAACAGGACTCAACAGCACCCCTGCTGGGCAGGAGTGAGTGTTGCATGCAACTGGCGCTCTCCTCAGTGTCTCTGCACTGTCTGTGTAGCTCTGCTGCTCAGCAGTAACAAAAAAGAACTGTGAAGTGGTTGTTCCAAAGCCCCCACAGACCAGATGTGGGGGGTACAGCCAACAAGTTGCACTAGTAGAAACAGAAAATGTGTTAAAAGGAGTCTGCTCCTACCGCCAAGGCTCTCTGTGTCTTTGTACGTCAACAGATTAGCAGCAACTAGCTCAGATCCACCTATAATCCCACAATGCCAAATCCAGCCACAATTTAATGATTTTATGTATAAACATATAAACACTCCGTGCAATATTTGCGTACCATGTCTTTTCAACAATATCTGATGTTTGACAGGTTCTTTCATCTACAGCTTAGATATTATATTTCTCATTTTAGTTTTAGGCTGCTTGTCTAAATAACTAACAAAATCAAAAATGTTGTCGTGGTACATTTGAATAAATTCAAAGCGTACACTCATGACAGGTTTGGGGGACTGTTAGTACCTTTTCCATAAAAGAATTGCCATGATTTTTCACAATGTTAATTTATTTTCATGGTTTTAAGAGAGCCTTGGCAGTCCTGGAGGAGAATGAACATTTTTTGTGTCTCTGTCACTTGGAAGAAAGTGCACTTGCTGTTGACAAAAGAAAAGTAAATTTAACTAAAGTAAAAGAGAGTAAAGAAATTGCCAAAATTGCCCTAGTAGACGTGATTGTTGAGTAGACTCAAACAAATTTGCTAAGATAGAGGAAAAAAAAAAAGCAATTCTAATAATCTAAGCTTTTGCAGCCCTTTCAACATCAGCTTCTCACAAAATGAACAGTTTATAATGTCAATAGCATTTTACATGAAGTTTAATATCACAGTCGCACATTGTAGTAAAAAAGAAAGATTATTTCAGAGTAAAAACATTAAACCATATATTAATGACAACATTTCAAAACATATCAGTGGAGTAACTATGCAGCATGTCTTAATCAGCTTTGAACCCTGATTATGTCTGAGAAAAACACAGTCATAGTTCAAAGGTGATAACACACAATATATCAGAGAATCAAGAATTTACAAGGTCCGGACACGAGAAAGCATCGACAGAGTGAAGTGCAAGTTTAACCACCTCTCAGGAAAAAAAAAACACCTTTGTTAGGCCATACACAAAGAGAATATCGGAGAAGACTGAAAAAAAAAAGGCTACATACTGGCTTGCAAGGTCTTCTGTGAAATGTCATTGGTGAAAGCTCCGATGCCTTTGTTAGAGATGGCTGCCAAGGAGAAGTGGTAGTCTGTGTTTGGCCGGAGACCTTCCACAACATATGAAGACGTGGGTCCAAATGTTTTAACCATCTGTCATTCGAGGGAAAAATAAGTTACTCTCATGTGCATACAACCATAAAGACCTCAGTCGCACCTTAAAGTGACACTCCGGTTTTTTGGACATTGGGCCTCATTTCTGAGTCAGCCAGAGTGTAGCAAATGTGTAGA
>JAQQZY010000020.1:15238376-15251283 GCA_030068375.1 Ostorhinchus rueppellii | reverse complement strand
GATCTCTACACATTTGCTACACTCTGGCTGACTCAGAAATGAGGCCCTATGTCCAAAAAACCGGAGTGTCACTTTAATCTAAAACACACTGAAACTCATACCTGGGTCCCAAAACCGCCTTCCCTGTAGTGAAGTTTATAACTTATAATTCCTTCTTTTTCATAGGCAGGATCCCAGGTCAGTTCAATACTGGTGTCGGACACAGCACCAATCTGGAATTTGGATGGTTGACCAGGAACTACAGCGTACAGCACAAGACAGGAGATGATATGAATGAAATTCTTTCAGTTACCATATAATACCCCAAAAAAATCAAAATATGATAATCCTAAAAAGATTAAATGGCCAATGGTGAAATTAAATGAATGTGAAAGAAATACACTGGAGTGCAATACAATGGCATATGCCCCAACAATAAGTATAAATCTATATAGTATACATCTGTACACGTCTGAATTTCCCCTCCTTTGTGTGGCTTCACTCAAGTTAGAGATATATATATATATATATATATATATATATATAAATAATCATAGCAGGGATTGAAAGGATTTATCTAGGTCTGAGGCTGAAATCGGTACCTTTTCAGATGCCGGTTCTCACATTTGACTGGTCTTTTTCAGACTGTCATTATCAAACACACTTTTGTCATCGTTTACAAGAGGGTGCAGATGTGTGGGGGATTCTTACACAGCAGGAGAGAAAATCTTCTCTATTTGGTACAGACTGTGGAAACTTTCAGAAAAGTGCTGCCTTTGCACAAAGAAAGCTCAAGATATTACTCAACGGCTATTGGTGTTTTTTTTTTTTTTCCCTCCATAGGATGGAAGTTTGGAGAACAGATGCAACTTTCACCAGATTTAGTACACTTTATTTTAAACTTACAAACTCCATTGTATGTGAAATTTCTGCAGTTCTTGACTTTAGAGTAGAAAACTTATGTAAGAAGATATAAAGTCAAGGTTTCAGTATTGACTCAGTGTTTCATTTTCAGTTATATCCTTACCTCCTTGCAGCACCTTGACATGTATGGGCTCTGAGAAGGGTCCATCACCTACAGATGTAAATGCTAGGACTTTAATGGTGTAGGTCTCTTGAGGAACCAGGCTCTGGATAGTGGTGATGATGCTATCCTGGACATTATGGATCTGCCAGAGATGAATGGGCTGGGAGTCGTCCATGGTGTAATACACACGGTAGCCCTTGATCTGCCCATTGGGCTCCTCAGGCTCTTCCCAGCGCACCATCATGGTGTTTTGGGATATGATCTGAGCCTGGATATTTCGCGGTGGACTGGCAGGGGCTTGCTCACCAGTCCGAGTTTCTACTGGCTCACTGGGAGGACCCTGCCCGATAGTGTTAACAGCAGAGACACGGATTTCATACTCTGTGTTGGGGTAGAGGCCACCAATGCTGTAACGTGTGGTGGTGATATCATCCACCGTCTCATACTTGCTGTCAGGAGATTTGGCTCGATACTGAATGATATAATAAGTTACGGGGTCTGGGTTGCCAGAGTCCCAGGTGATGGTTACGCTGGTGGCAGTGGTTTCGGTAACCACTGGGGTACCTGGGGGCTTGGGAAGAGCTGTTATGGTGACAAGACAGGAAAGAAAGAGGTAGGTAGTCATTTATCTGGGAGAAGAAAAGTATAACATAACAATCAAAGTGAATGACAGCACTGCATGTTGTAAGTGCTGCTTTCTGTAGTCTGTTGTATCAAAGCTACCCATCTTAAGCAGCATAGTCATCGCTTACATTTAACAGTGATCTGCGCCACTGCTTCTATGATTCCAAGGCTGCTCATGGCCACGCAGGTGTAGTTGGCTGACTCACGGACGCTGCTCAGTTCGAGAACGTTCCTGCCCACTGGCATCTCGTCCTCCGGTGTCAGGTCCTCTGAGTTTAACATCCATTTGACGTAAGGCATGGGTGACCCCACTGCCACGCATGTTATGTTCACACTGCCACCGGGCATAATTTCCTGACTCGTTGGTGGTATGGAGAAGCGAGGAGGCACCCGCCGGACTGGGAGAAGGCATGAGGAAGGGGAGAGGATGACAAAAGAGGGCAAGGGAGTCAAAAAAAGAGAAAGAGAGAGGTAACAAGAGAGACCGATGAAAATGGACCCTTCTCAAGAAAATATTTAACATAAAAGGTTCAACATGGTAAATGTGAACTGAAACACAAAATAAAATAAGTAGACTTTTCAAAACATAAAAAATATACAAATAATGAGAAGGAACTAAACTAACAGAACTGCTTCAACAACAATATAGATTAACAATTAAGCAACGATTCATAGCAACAAGGTTCCATTGACCAATATTTGACCCATCACAGCACAATTAAAGACACAAAAATCTATTACGAGTTTCTCATCTTTGGAACTGAACTGCTGAGATATCAACTAAGGAATAACCTGATCATGAAGTATGGAGGTGTGAGGTAAAGCCCATGTGATAATGGTATCACATTAGGCCAACATGGCAACCTGGAACTTCCTGTCCTTTCAGGCACTCATGGCAAGCAGGAAGTAGGCCATTACAGGCTTCTCCCATAGCACAGGAAGTGTAGGGTTACTGGACTAGAATCTCTACAAAGTCTCTAAACACATTCTCACATAAGTTTGCACTTGACACCTGTCTCTACTACCTAGTTATCTTAAAGATGAGAAACTTTAATCAGATTTTTGTGGTTTAGGGTAGATCCACTGGACAAAGCCTTATTAAGATCTGACACGGTTCCATTGATAGATGCAGCTATCAGTTTCACAGACAGCATGCATAATAGACCGAGGTAAATTAAGGAGTAAATGATAACAAAATCAGATATAAAAATTGAGATAAAATGCATAGAGGAATATAACTGAAGGGTCGCTAGCATGCCCAGACAAAAGACGATTGGAGAGAAAAGAAGAAATACAAGACTGAGGAGAGAGCATCTGAGGAGAGGAGAGAAAGGAAGGGAGCAGAGGAGCAAAGAGTGACAGAGGAAGAAAAAGAAAGGGGAAGGTTTGGAGGAGGGTAAAGGGGGGGTAACCCGCTTCAATGCTGTGTAAACATTTTTTTTTTTTTTTTCTCCAGCTAATGTGACAAAATGTGATGGTGGCACATTGTCACATCGCAGTCCCAGTTAACACAAAATAAGTAGAGGAACAAGGTGTGTGCCTACAAATAGATATAAAGAGAACTAGAGTAGTTGTTTCTTAAGAGATTACTATCACAGAGTGTTGGAGTCAAGAAACAGAGCTGGATTAATAAGAAGTAGAAATCCAGAGAACAAGAAAGAGAGACAGAGGGGAAAGGGAAAGACAGAGGAAGATGAGTAAGGGGAGCATGATAGCTATAAGAGGGAGACAGGGAGGACCTCAAACTTCATGGATAGGAGTTGGAATTTGAGTGGAAGGAGGTTGATAATGACCTTGAGACGCAGAGGAAGGACGTAAAAAGTAGTGTATACTTGAATGTGTGCACATGTGAATATGTATATATATTAAATGTATGTATTTTCTGTATCAGTATAGGCATGAGTTGTGCGTGTGTACAGTATGCAAGAGTTAGAAAATGAAAGAGATATGAGTTAGCAAAAAACACTTTGTTCATGAGATGCATCCCAGCAAGCATTTGACAGAAAGTAACATGCAACTACTGGTCAGATGCAACACTAATGCAATAAAAGAATGAAGTACCATTATGTAGGGTTTGTAATTCCTAAAATGGGGAAAACTAAAGGTTTAAGTCAAATTAAGATGCAAAAATTATAATATTTTAGATATTTATCTTGTACATGGGCTCTATCAGGTCACAGAAAACATACTCATTGTATTGTAGCAACATATAAAAATTAGCATTAACATAATTTTTTTAACATGAATGTAATTAGGTCTTGTTTTTACAAAATTAACCTTTATCATTTAGTCGTTCAGTCTTAAACTTTGCCGCTCTATTCATGTGCATCTGTTCCTTGTCAGGATGTTTGTTGGGATGCAAAGAAGGTCAGAGAGAGAGAAGAAAAGCAGTGCAGATGTAGAAGGAAAAAAAAAAGATGAACTTAATGGAAGAGCTGGCTTAGAGACAGACAGACAGACAAGACAGGGAAGACAGGGACGAGAGACAAGACACAATGCAGAACAAAACAGACTCAAGCAGCAAGACAACAGACAAGTGGACAGACAGAGGTACACAGGCAGACAGACAGTGACGAATGAACACGCAGACATACTGTACAGTACGCAAAGGGGAATTGGAGGGTCTGGGGTATTTGGAGAAAGGGAAGTAGGAGGAAGGCATAAGTGGGGGAGAGAATAAGGAGATTGTGATTCTAAACCAAAAGGAAAAAAAAAAGTAAAGACTATGGATTAAAGTGGGTTTGGAGGTCTCACACACTGGGGCTTAAAAGCAAGAACCATCTACACCTCCCCTCCTCCCCACCTTAAACATTGCACCTGAATGCAAATGTAAAGTCCTCGGGTGGGCGGATGTGAGGTGTGTGTGTGTGGGGTGGGTGTGAACTGAAGGGGGTGGGTTCAGGAGGGAGACTGGGAGGGGCATTGAGGATAAGAAGCATTCCAAAATACACCGTGTCGATCCAAATGGGATTCATATGATCGTTGCATGGGACAGTCTGACTTTTTTCAACAAACTAAGGGCACAAATATCACCTGCACACACTCTGGGAGGAGGAGGGGAGGGGGGGCTACGACCAGGAAACTGACAGGTACTGACCTGAGCCCTAAGGTGTACAAATAGAATGTTGACATGAAGTCCATAGGGGCTAAATAAAAGCTGGCTGGCATTGCCTCATTTATTGTTTTTAGGTTCAAGCAGCCTTGTCATAGTCAGTATTACATAACATGAGAGAAAAAAGGGAATTTAAGGGTAATCTGGATCCGTACTGAACCACTCTGATCTACTCTACATGTCGTTGAAGTTATTCTAATGGGCGAGACATCACCTGACCTTGAGGGCAAAGACAACTGAATTTTTAGAAAACAATTAAAGTTTTCTGCCAAATTTCCATGAATTAATAATCTAATAAAAATATCCACAGGAGACAGCAAGGTTCTTAAAAAAAAAAAAAAAAAAATCCAGAGCATTAAAATCTAAACCTGTTCTACCCTGACTGTGAGGGGAATGAAATTAAATAAAAGAGCATACGACCTTTTGGTTGAGATATCATGCTCTTATCATCATGACAGAATAATTGCATAGTCATGAAGTCAAAATGGAAGATTAATTGAAAAACATGTTGAATTAAAAAAGGGCAAAAAAAAAAAAAAAGTCCATTACATGGGGACAGATAATGTATCTCTGGATTCTAATTTGTGGAAAAAATGCCTAACTAAACAACAAAGTGAAAGGGCAGCCCATTCCTCACATAGACATGCATGGGTGTGGCTATGGCATGAGTGACATATATAGGTGCGCCCACATACACTTGGGCAGTCACCGGAAAACCAATACAATCCAAAAATGTCACCCAAACCCATCCAAGCATGCCATTCATTCCCAATATAGCATTGTTTCAGACACACACGTACAAAAAGAAATTAAATAAAATAAATAAAACTGAACAAATCCACAAAAAGAACTAAGTCTGAACAGCATAAACAGTACCAGAGTGCAGCTGTGTTCAACAAAGAGGTATGCATCAATACTATTAGATGTTTTTTTTTTTTCTTTTTTAAACTGAAATTTGTTTTTGCATCAGTTTTGGCTCCAATTCAGTTGACTGGTGAACATTGAAATGGGCGAACAGGGTCTATGTTTTTTTTTTTGTTTTTTTTTTTGGAGGGGGGAAAGTAGCCAATTAAGGTGTGTCTAATGGTGCTCTTCTCTCCCAGGGGCTCTGGTCAGCCAATGGACCGGGAGCTGTAGTGGCTGAGTGAATGAGGTTTCCCCACAGGAAGAAGTCTGTTCACCTTTAGCTACCTATACTATTACAGCAACATGGGAACTAACACCAGCCAAATAATGACAACATTTACTGCAGCTGTGGTCTAGAAGACTATTTCAGCAGCCACTCGACCTTTGTTTTAGACTTTATTTATCATATGACTGAGTAGTTAAACAATCACAATAGCTAGTTAAAATGCCAAACAATTACACAAAACTGCTATGCTTACAGGTACTGTGGCAGTAGGGCACCCTCTCAATATACAGACTTTATTTTGAAAAACTAGGATATGGAAAACTGGGGCAATCTACCTGTCAACAGCATGCACTGTGTGTCTGACATATAAATAAATTTAGTCTTTGGTTACAACAGAAGATCAAGACCCTGAGGTTACTTGATACTGTAGCGTGTAATCGTACATATTCAAAGAGAGAACGATAAAGCTTAAAGCTCAGTAGACAGGATTGTGAACAACAATAAATCTGTAGATTTATCACATGCATGACTCACTCGCTATCATTAGCTAGGAACGGACCTGTATAACATGACTAAATGTTCAAGTGGACCGTGCAACTCTGTCATACGAGTAGTCTGATAAGCTCAGAAGCTGTGTGCGTGTGTGTGTGTGTGTGCGTGTGTGTGTGTGTGCGCATGTGTGTGTGTGAGAGATACCCTCTGCTATTCTACCGTCAACACGACAAAGAAAAATAAAGAATCCCAATTGCATGGACAGGCTCCTCATTCACAGAGACCAGGAGCCCAGCCGGCCCATTTGGAATTGAGAGAAAAAATAAAACAAACACATACCTAGCATGTGGACTAATAACAACATATAATCTTGTTTCAAGCCCCAATGTGGAGAGAAAGACAAGAAGCCTTACAGTGGACGAGGTGGAAAGCAGTCGAGAGAGAACGCCAGAGTACTGCACTAACTCTAATAGTGGGCGGTGTTGTGGAGGGATTTGTGCCAAAAACAGAGGTCAGAAGGTGGACATTATCGGCCATTTTGGTGAGGCAGTGTTTGCTGCCCCAAAATGAAGGGGGAAGCCAAAATAATGTGCAGCCTTTAGTGTCACCTTGAAGCTGAGATTACACCCTCTTGCTGCCTGAGGACACAGGCGCAGTATGGAGATCCTTTAGTCACACTTGCTGGTTGAGGCCTACGGCATTTACATATAAGCCGCAGGGGTCGGCCCATATTAACATACCTTGGCTGCGCCAATGCTAAACAGTCGCTATGGGTGGCTCATCAAAATGGAAATTATTACCTTAAGGAAACTGACAGGAATCATGGCAGGGGTGTCTAATAATAAAAGGCAGTGGATTGAGGGGATTTCAGAGTATGTCACTTTTTTCTATTGTCTTACAGGTAGATAACAAGCAGCCAAATAATACTGCGAGTAAGCCCCCTCACTGTGGTGATCCCTTCAGTGAATATTAACAGTCAGATTGGAAGTGTATTAATATGATCGCATTAGAATAAGATGTAATGGAACTTCTTTTTTTGCATGAAAAAACAAATGCACTTCTGATACCAACATGGTTTTTGAAGGGGATGCTCTGAACTTCAGGACTCCTTAAGACAAACATCTAATAGAGATGGCAGGATTTTGCTTTGGCCAGTAAGAACATAAGGTGTAATCTAGCTTTCTTTCCCAACGTTACACACAAATGCATAGCAGAACATGCAAGCACATTCAAACTCAGGCAGATATAACTGTAGGAGGGCCAACATGCACATGCATACATCACAGCTCAGTCTTTCTGCATCAGTACTATGCATACTACCTGGAAGATACAAAATGTGAAGTTTGGGGTTTTTTTTTTTCTTTCAGAGGGATCATAACATGGTTTCTGGACAGTATATTAGATGACAGCACTGGCAGATTATTGACTGGTTGTATTCACAGGCTCTGCTGTTATGATACGTTACTGAAATCAAACCCTTAGTTGTGTCTAGAATAACTGTTAACAGTGAATGATCTAACCTAAAGCCAAGTCATACGGCGGGTGCTTTGAGAAGAAACGTAATAGTCGTGGCAGACAGGGTCCTAAAATGTATCATCTATATTTAGAATTCAACCAGTCCTGATCAAGTATATAGTAAAAAAAAAATGCTGAAGAAACAAAAGACGGCAATGAGTCGGTGATCAATCAGGGAAATTCTCTCTGCACCAGGGACCGAGGGTTTAGATTAAAATGAGCAAATTTGTTTTGTTGAAAAAAGATACATGTCTTTTATGCATTAATAAGGTCAGCAGAAGTGTTCAATTCTAGGGATGCACCGGTATTTCACTATAACACTGGTATCGGCAAACATTAGCTTTAATGACTGATATCGGTTATCAGACGTTTCATGATGGCAATGTCCGATGCCGTTCTGTTTTGTCCGACTAAACTTTTCTTCATTAATGTACGTACATGACGTTTGTACTCATTCAAAGGCAGTGCCACTAGGGCCTGAAAGATCTTGAAACACTGATTGGATTTATTTGGTTCCTTGGCAGAAAGTAAAAAGGGAATAAATAGCAAAACACTTATTATCGGCATTGACCCAATTGCTACTTCAAAGTTTGCTATCAGCCAAGAATTTGACAGAATGGTGCACCCCTACAATTTTATACAATGAAAAGGCTTTTCGATACTTTCCAAGACCTGCCTACGTTCAGTGAATAAAGCCCCTTTCATATATCTGTGAATGTATGGCACAGCTGGTCTATACATGCTACATATCTTAACCCTGGTTACAGATACACTATATATTTTATTCATTCCCAGCAGCAATATATCCATAACAGCCTGAGCATAAGATTCAGTGAAGATGCGTTCCAGTTACATATGTCTGGGAAATCCCTGTGCTGCTGCTAACATCCAAATGAGACATCTTAACTAATGTAAGTTGTTATAGCGTCGTTTGATGAATAAATCATTTATCTCCAGTTGATTTACCACCTCCCCCTTTACATTATCACAACTATGAAGCAGAAAAAGTAAAAAGCAAGAAAAAACAAATAAATAAATGAGAGTAAAGAACATTCTAGTTCTGTTTAAGAATCTTCATTACTTTAGACTGAAAATCAATTTTATTTTACGTGGGTTTCTGTGGGCATATATAGAGGAGAAGCAGGGCTGTCGAATAATAAATTATAATTTGATTGAGTGTCATGGCTGCTAGGGAACACAAACAGCAGTCACTCAACAAAAGCAATCACATCTAGCTCTGCCACTGGAAAAAAAAAAAAAAGTATCTTTGAGCACCCGCTAAGCAACAGCAAATGTGATGTTGAAGTCATTATATTGTTATTGATCCACACGACACTGTAAATGGCATCCCTTAATGGCTGCTTGAAATCACCATGGAACCCAATCAGGCCCAATCAGGTCTAATTTTGTCAGTAATGGATCGCTATAAACAAGATGACAGGAACACTGGCTGTATACACACTTATTACTTCATTCGGCATTTGCATTTGCACTCCGAGACTCAAGAAGCAGGGCAGCATCATTGTTGAAAAGAAACACAAATCCCACAAACAAATGAACCACAAAAGGACCAACATCTTTAACTGAAAGAAAGTTCAGGAAAAGAACTGAACGAAAAGGAAAAAACACACAAACACAACACTATAATCACAACACAAAAAGAAAATCGAAAAAAAAAAAAAAAAAGGAAAAGCCAAAAAGAGTTGTTTTGGGGAAAACACTGGTTGAGAAACCCAGGAAGGAGAAAGAAACAACTCAACAAAATACAGGGAATGCATAAAGAAAAAGACCAGCACGGCCAAACAAATTTTGTACAGGCATGCAAGCGCAGTTACATTCTCCCATCATGCAACAGGTCCTGTTATTTCCACGTGCTGGGTTTCCATTACAACACGTGCAAGAAAGCCTTTTGGTGCAGAAGCAATACCAAAGGATGCAAAACGAGAAAAGGCCCCACAATGCAAACATAAAAGTAAATTAACAAAACCCGAGCTAATCGGGTTTGCTTTCATCATTTCTTCCTTGGAAATAAAGAAAAAATTTCTTTCATAATCATTTAGCACTTTGGATTAATTGATTAGTATTTCTTCAAATTAGTACTGAATCGAGTTCTGTAATAGGTAAATACAGCTAAAAATTTTTCAACATGTTGATTTTTTTTTTTTTTTTTAAATGTGGGTTAAAAAAAGTAAAAAAGAAAAAACACACCAACCTTCTCGAAGCTCTGAGGGATGTAAAGGGGTTGATGCAGAACACAATGACATGAGGAGAAGAGAAAAATAGGGGAAACACAGAGAGAGTAAAAAAAGCCACCTCAAGGTGTTTAGCTGCAGCTACATTTCCCTTTCCTTTCATCCTTTTTTTCCTCCCTTTCCCTTGTCCTTTCTATCAGTGACACCCGTCTTGAAAGTACACTTGCCTGCCCCCCTTAAATAAACTTTGAACCAAAACAATCAGATTTACCCCAGTGGCCGCTCTGTTGCCTGGTAAGAAAAAAAAAAAAAAAAATAGTGAGGCGCCACTGGAGTCAAATCAAGTGTACCACACCCATAATTCAGAAATTCACAAGCTCCTTATAGCCACAAGGAGAGACTCCTGTGGTGGCTGTATTTGCTTTTGTTATAGAAGAAAACCAAATAAAGAGAAAATAAAGAAAAATTAATGAGAGATAGAAAAGAAAAAAAGACACAGTTTGGGCTGAAATTAGCAGCTGCAGTTCAAGACAGTTACAGTAAATGTTGTTAGAAGCCAATCAGTAGGACTTTCATCAAGGATTCTGTTTAAATTACAATAAAATTTGGATTAGTATCGTGTAAGAGAAAATGAATTGCTGTTTGGTTCAGTACTTTTTTTTTTCCCCTCCAGGAAATTTATCCCTACCACAGCTGCTAATCTCAAGTGCAATTTGCTTTGTGAACAAAACATAGTCAACATCAAGTATCAGAATTGATTGACAAAAGTTAACTGAAAACAGACAAAGGTTGACACCATCAAGGCATAACAAGTGTGTTACATAGTGTGTAAGTACCTAGGTAATTATGACCCTGTGTGCTCTCTTAAAAACATGCTGATGGAGCCAGTGTTCATGGAGATTGCATGAATTGTTGAACATGATATCAAGGTATAGCTGCATGTGCTTGACCAAAGGATCTGTTAAATATCCCTGCGCTGTGTCAAGTGTTCCCATTATTGTTATTTAATGATTCCTGTAGAATGCTTGACTGTAATTTGCCGCTCATCTTTTAATTTACATTAAGCTGTACGTGAGCAAAGTGGATTGCTACTTCACATTCCATATCATTGCATCATGGAGGCAACAGTATGAGGCCCCGGGATGAATGCTGGCAACAAAAGACAGTAATCTTGACAAATCATTTTATACCTTCTGCTCGTCACTGAATTTCTCTTCTCTATGCTGCTACTTCACAGCGTATGATAATAGCAATAATAATGAAAAAGCAGCTCCCTGACCCATTTTATAATGTCACAGTAGTGAATTATTTATTGGGAACAAAGTTATTTGGTACACAGCAGAGGGAACAAACTGAGTAGATACCGAGGCATCTTTATTTAATATGCACAATATAAATAATACATGTCGAAAATGCATCTGCTTCAATTTATTAAAGCTCCCTCAACAGGGATTCATTGTCATTTGGCATTAGTGGTAGAGGGTAGGCTTTTGTCTTCATTGCCCATTTCTTATGAAACTCGATGTTCCTTGTGACTGATTGTTTTTCATATCTTCACTTTGCTGGAACATGCCAGCCAAAATTACTACTGACTGTAAAAAGCTTTAAAGAAAATACCCTAAAGCAGAAACAGGGGAATAGTATGGATTTATGCTCCAGAACACCATGGAGAAAAAAAGTAGAGGAAGTGTACTATTTATATTCTATGCAATAGACCAATTTTTATATAATATAGAGCAGCTGACTGGGTTAACATTTCTTTTCTTATTTCACCACAATGAAGTTCTTTTCCCCCCAATATTCCAGAGGAGACTATGGGGTGGTTGAGATTTTGATTGATAGCACTAGTACCTTGCCACTCAATCAAAATCGAGACTTACCGTTGTGCTCCTGTACCTGAAAAAAACTATTCATAAAGAAGTCCTTCCCAACTCTTTTTGGATTCCATAAGTTTGACGGAAGGGGAAACATTTTATCGGGCACACAATTACAGATAAAAGGCGTCTTACAACCGATAAAGTAAAGACATACGGCTTGTTGTGCTACACATTTCCTTCCACGTGAGTTGGGGAGGGCATTGAAAGACACAAAATGGAGCATAACATCATGACAGAGAAGAACATTAGTTGGTCAATTATAGTTTTACATTTGGAAGTTTCAGTGCATATGAAATTACATTTATGGGCAGGCAATACTATCAATGCTAAAAGATTTATATTACTCGGGTAATACTATTTTGCAAAATACATTTTGTGCAAATACAGCTGGCCTAGAATGGAAGCAATTATCATTCGTTAAGCTCAACAGTAATGGCACTTAAAGCTGAGCTGCACTGTGCAGATATTTTAGTTAGAATGGGTGGATGTTTTTATTTGTTTGGCCTGACTCTGGGGCCGGGTTGCTCCCTACCTCGCACATAAAGGTTAGCAGGGGACGAGTAGCGCACGCCTTCCACATTAGACGCCACGCACTCGTACTTCCCCTGGTCTGTTTCCTCGCTGTTCTCGATCTGCAAGGCACCTGGGAAATGACAACATCCAACAAAGACAAACAGGGACAGGGGAGAAAGAGAGAAAGAAAGAGAGAGAGCGGGGACAAAATGATTAGTTGATCTGTCAGTAACAGTGCATGAAGAAGTCAGGCAGACAGTCTCCTTAATGGAGGGTATCTTGAATTTCTCTGCACCGTTTTGCCATGACCTGTGTCTAATGCATGTTGCCATGACAAAACCGGGCTCCTCTGCAGCCTCAGCCATCCACAGATAAAGTAAGTCACACTAAATTTGTAGTTATGCTGCTTTATGGAACTCAGGGGACGGACCATGTCTTCTGCAT